>BQNB010021434.1:2699-64270 GCA_026074375.1 Tanacetum coccineum | reverse complement strand
TCCTGCTGCAGCTGCTAAACTGAGGGCAGTATTGTAATTTTTATTCTGTAGCTCGAGATCTTTCTTGTCCATCAAATTTACCAGGTTTTCCACAAACTCTTCCACATCCTTTGTGCTTTCGGCTGATGCTGCGATGTGAAGTGGCGTTTCACCGTTTTCAGTGATAGCGGAACGTATGAGCTCTGGTTTTTTGTTAAGAATGGCTTCAGCGGCTTTCCAATCTCCTTTGATTGATGCTTCGTAAAGCGGAACACCATATTTAACGTAATTTTCTCTACTTCCTTCAAATTTATCAATTGTAAATGCAAGTTAGTACTACATTCCTGATTTACCACATATTAGATATCAATCATAAATGAAAACTAACATACTATTGCTTTCTTGACATGGGTTAACCACACCACTATCAAAGAATTATTAATAAGAACTGAAATCATTTCATCTCAGAGAATACTATCTTTACCACTGCTTCTGCTTGTTTTACCCATTTCCAGTAGCTTGAATATAATAAAACAATTGCTTGATCTTTCTTTTAAACCCCTTATACTATACAAAAAGATACACTAATTTACAGGTAAATCCTACATGTTTATTCTTTTTTGTGATCTTAACTCATATTTTGAGTGACCTCTAGTCTCATTTCAAAAGATGCATCTCCTTTACTCACAAAAACGAGACTCTTAAAACATATGTTTCTGGACATGGCATCAAACTGACGAATTAATATCTGAAGCTTTGACTGATTGTAGCGGCTGGACTTGTCCAAACCCCCGAAAATGTCATAAAATTATTTTAGAATTATTATAAAAGTAAAAACACGAAAATAGGAAAATTTTAATGAATACAGAATAAATGCAAAAAAAAAGACAAAAAAAAAGACTAATTTATTTAGTCCTAAAGAAATACGTGATAAATGAACCGAGTAATGACAGGCATGACTAAAATGTGTCCCTGATTGTATGAGTATTCCACTTGATATTATGCCTAACCTTCAGATTTTACACATGTCCCAGTTTCGCTCTTAGCATACATTTGTGCACACATGTTAGGCACAGCAATCATTTTCTTTTTTCCACATTAAACGTAAGAAAAGTTTAACCATTTAACAAAAACCAAATCAGGTAACCCCCATGTCCGTGATCCAACCCGTCAGGTCCACTTCACCATAAAGACATCCATCACTATCTAAATCCCTTATCAACACTCACATCCAATGATCCAAAGTCCAAACATCTTACACAACAATAATACACTACAAACATAAGGAGGTCAAAAGTAGTAAATATGACACATTGCAGCAGAGTGGTAACCAATCATTCTCAAATAAGTTCAAATCGGCAAAGAAACTTTTGAGCTGACCCTTCCTCAAGGACTACTAGCCCGAGACAATGTTCATCTCTCACAGTGACCTTTCGGCACAAGCTGGGATTAAACCCATGCCATATTCTTAATCCTAAACAAGCCATCCTTAACCAGGTCAACTATGCGTTTGGTAGTAATCAATCATTAGTCAACACAAGTAAAATACATTGCATCCTATTCAATCTAAAAAAAAATGGTAATTAGTAGTAATAAAGAAGGTACCTTGAAAGAGATCTTGAAGAGGTAAATTCAATGGTGGTGGAGCTTGTGGTGGAGTTGGAGGCTGTGTTGGTGAAGGACCAATCGAAACCACAGTATGATTTATCGGAATCAATGGAATATTTGCAGGACCTCCTGAGCCTGGGCCTGGCCGACTCATTTTTGCACCTCTTGTTGCTGCTTACTTTCCTGCAATGTCACATGTATAAATTAGACCAACCATAAGCTAAATAACTTATATAAAATCATAACAACATTAAGTAATGCATTACCTTGTAAAGATTATTAGCAAAGTGATTTTCAAAGTGTTTTTTTTCTTTTATCATCAATCTAAGACTTAAAACATGAAGTGAAGTCAACTGTCAATGCCAGGTAAGATACTCATTTTTAAAGACCATAACGACTTTTTAATTTTAAAACTGACCCGCAAGTGTGGGTAAGAGGAATGATGCATCCGCACCAATTTTACAAAACAAAATCTACATCACAGTGTGTACGAAAGTTTGTAGATGTAAATAAAAGAAAAAATTAAAAAGCATGAAAGAGAATACCAAAAATTAAAAAACATGAAAGAGAATACCATATATTTTGGAGCATAGTGTAGTTTTTCTACTCCCTCCAGGCCTCTATACAATCCATATATAACATTAGAGTAAATTGCAAAAAGGCCAAAACACATATTAGTACATCCAACTTGGCAAAGTGGATCATCTAGTACCCTGAACTTTCAAAGGTACAGAATGGTACCCTGAACTTGACAAAATGAAATTTCTACTACCCTATACTAATAAACTCAACAATTAATTATTTTTTTCTTTCTAAAAATCATTTTAGTATAATATTTTGTAATAAATATTTTATAGTAAAACTTTTAGCTAGGCAAATATATTTTTTTCCTAAAATTTAATTATTTTTTATCTTTTAAAAATTAATATAGTATTTTAATTATTTATTTAGAATAAAAAGAATATATATGTAGCATTGATTTTTAAAATATTTCTAGCGCGCTACTTTTAATATATTTTCCTATTATATTATTAAATGTTTGTTTCAAATAATTTTTAGATCAACTTATAACTAACTATATAGGAGTTTTGTAATTTTTAATTTATATATGCTTATGAAGAAATAAATAGTTAAACTGTTATTGTCTTGAAATTATTTGAAACGAACACTTAAGTATAGAATACAAATATTTATGTATTAAAAGTAGTGCGGTAATTCACTTTTTTATAAAGTATTGTTTCATACATAAATTTCCGTTTTATATACTAAAGTGTTCATTCTAAATAACTTTGAAATAATAACAATTTGACTATTTAGTTTTTTATATGCATATTTAATATAATTAGTTATAAGTTGATCTAAAAATTATTTGAAACAAACATTTAATTATATTATACGAAGATATATTAAAAGTAACGCGCTAAAAATATTTTAGAAACCAATGCTACATATACATTCTTTTTATTCTAAATAATCAACTAAAATACTATATTAATTTTTAAAAGATAAAAAATAATTAAATTTTAGGAAAAAAATATATGTGCATAGCTAAAAGTTTTACTATAAATTATTTATTACAAAATACTCTACTAAAATAATTTTTAGAAATAAAAAAATAATTAAATGTTGAGTTTATTAGTATAAGGTAGTAGAAATTCCATTTTGTTAAGTTCAAAGTACCATTTTGCACCCTTAAAAGTTCAGGGTACTAGATGATCCACTTCGTCAAGTTCATGGTACTAAAATGTATTTTGGCCTTATAAATTTATTCATGTTCAGTATATTATCAAGGTTCAAACCCACGCTACTCTTAAAGAAATGGGCTAGCATCTTCCACTTTTGGCAACAGAAAAATATACCCAACCTCTTAAATCTTTTTTAACATAATAAAACCCTATTATGGATATCATTATCCTAAGATATATAATGTGACAACGCGGGGGTAGTTTTTAGTTTGTGTATGTGATTAGATAAAAGTGGCAGTTAGCCCAATATAAAACAAAGCAAACAATATGTTTTGTTCACATTTACTTAGGCCTTGTAATAGTAATTTTTTATTAGGGGATCTATCTCTTTCACTTACATAATTTACAGCCACCAAATAAACCTTCACAGCCACCAACTACAAAAGCAAAAAACGTCTCAAATAATGATGTTGATAATCTGTCATTATAGTCTAGGTTCTTTTGTACTATGATATATGCAAGTAACTCAGGAATGGAAAAAAGGAACTTATGGAAGGATTTGGAAAGGCAGAAGATCAAACAACATATTCCCAGGCAGATCTAGACAAACCAAAGCAAAACTACAACCAGACAAAATTCGATGCAGAACGAAGCAAAACCAAACAGATACAGAGCCAGATGTAACCAACATACCGGAACCATTCAATACCGATAACAATCTAACTCGGTGCGAATACCAAATACCAATACCGATCCAAATGCTAATACCAAACTAGCCAACAACAATCAATCACAAACCGAACAAACATAACTGTGTTTACCAAATACCAATTCTGATATCTAAACCAAACAATAACCCGATCGAACTAATTCAAACCTAATTTATCGATCCAAACATCGAACCAAATAAAATCCTTAATCGTCAAAAATAGAACATCCACCAAACATGTATAATAAACAAGCAAAAGAACCCGCGCGTTGCGGCGGGACTAATTTTTTCCCGAATAATTTTTTTTACGTTTCGGGGGTTTTTTTTTGGCGATGCGTTATGGCGGGGCTAATTTTTAATATTTTCTTTTTTTGTATGATTCGGGGAAAAAAAATTGCGTTGGGACGGGCTAATTTTTTCCCGAATATTTTCTTTTTTTGGGACGGCTTTGTAAATTTTTTTACGGAAATTTTTGTGTAAGAAAATCGTAAATAGTTAAAAGGTGAGGGTCCGTTTTGTATTTTTTTTACTTTGGGCCAGATTTTAGGCTATTTTTGGGGGTTTTTTTGGCTAATTTTTTCCCGGATATTTCCTTCTTTTGTACGATTCGGGAAAAAAATTTTTGCGTTGGGATGGGTTAATTTTTTCCCGAATATTTTTTTTTTGGGGACGGTTCGATATCTTTTTTTTGGGCCAGATTTTGGGCCACATTTTATGCGAATTTTAGGCTAGTTTGTCGACAAATGTGTATATTAGTAATAATTTTTTTATATGGCTTATGTGTTGGGCCTCATGTTTAAAGTGTTGTTTTTTTTGCTATATGAGTTTTTTTTAATATAATGGGTTGTACGTTTGTGACCATATCGATTATTTTAAAGTTATTAGGTATCGAAGATGTTTCCGCGGGTATTTTTTTTATCTGAATAAATCAAAACTTTTGTAATATTTTTTTTCCTCCTACTTTGTGCATACAAATTATAAAAAAAAAAAACCCAAAATGGGAGCCCGATACTGTAACATTGTGGCTCACTGTCTTTTGTCCACAAATGTGTTATATATTACAGTAATTATTATCTAAGTTACGATATATGTTTTTCTTCCAACGGATTTTCTAGCGAAAATCGAGTTCATCCTTGTGCAAACGATTGCAGATAATGTGTGTTTTTGAAACACTACCAATGAACCAAAGGATCTTATCATTGTAATTTAAACAAACATTTTGTTGACATGTCGGCCTCATTGAAGACAATTTAGTCAGCGTACAAGTAAATTGAAACGAGAATAGTGAGAATAAACTACAACTGTAAATTTAGAATAAACTACAAAGTCATATGCATATCTCTTTAAATTTTATTATTATTGAGTATATATATATTATATATATATATATATATATATATATATATATATATATATATATACTACTATGAATGAGTTAAAACTACGTCGTTTTGACGTAGTTGCTACAGTAACCGGCCCATTAGGCTCTCATTTTGGGCCGGTCCATTTGACAAAAAAAAAATTGGTTTTTTTTTCTTTAACTTGACAACTTTAAAAAAAATTGCTCGGCATAAAATAGAAAACAAAATTACAAAAGTACTTATTTATTCAGGATCATAATAAAATTATCCGCGACATGAGACCAAACACTATAATCCCATTTTAAAAAAACAAAACTATTAAAAATTGAGACAAAAATAAACCCGACCCCACTAAATTAATATAAAAAAATTGCTCGGCACAAAATAGAAAAAAACAAAAGTACTGATTTATTCAGATCAAAAAATACCCACGACATGACGCCTAACACATAAACTCATATAAAAAAACAAACTATTAAACATGAGACCGGAAAAATAAACTCGCACAAAATAAAAAAAATAAAAAACTTAACGCCTCGTATCAATTAATGTCACGCATCAACGCGCGAACAGTCATGCTTAACACATATTTACCCAAATCTCATAAAATTATATTAAAAAAAAAAACCAAATAGCCAAAAAAATAAATTTTTAAACATGAGGCCCAACAAATAAACTCATCTAAGAAAAAAACAAAGTATTAAACATGAGACCGAAAAAATAAATCAGCAAAAAAAAAAATTAACGCTCCGCAGCATCGCGCGGGCAATTACACTTATTTCAAAAAATACTTTATTAAGCACCTCTCCGCTATTTAAACAAAACAAAATACTTAACCACTTGAGAGCACGGACAAAACTGGAACTAAGATCGCGAGTTAGATCAAAAGATTCTACGATCCAACCAACAAAAAACTTGCACGATCTTTTTAGGATCATTTGTGTTATAACATTGTGGAATCGTTCGTAGGATCGGCTCTTCGATAGATCTTACCAATTAGAAGAGGTTATTTTTTTCCAAAAACATTATAGAAGAACTTGTAATTTTTTATTCCTTACTACCTATTATATTACTCACATATTATTTCATATTTGGTTCTAAGTGTTGTTCGTAAGATGTTATTTCTACCTTCTAAAGTCGTGACGAAGTCTCTATAAAACAAGATCGTAGATTTTGTATAGGTGGTACTCTTACTAGGAACAATTGTCTTCCATCACATGGAACCAAATTGGTTCGAAAACCCTTTAGACTACGGTTTCTACTCTTGTATCGTTTTTAGCTTTTGCTAGTTTCTAATATAATTCCGCTGTTAAAAAAAACATAATCGTATTTCTTCTTAGGTGCGGGAAGTGATGGTACTAGAACATTTGAAATTGATTTTTATGTTTTGTACTCTTGACATGTTTATACTTATGTCTTTTTTTCTTAATTGTTGATTTAGCTATAAAAACTTGAACAAGTAGAATGTATCTTGCTATTTTATTACCATAATATTCGAACTTCTAATCCTCGGGCATCTTATGAATTTATGTTTGAAATTCGGTAGATATGTTTAAATGTATGACGTTATAACCCATCAACACTTATTAAAAAGACAAGACACTTTGGTGGGATCTTACGATCTCGATCCATCTAACGATCCCGATCTTACCAAGTCAAAAACGATCCTGAGTGGAGTCTCAATCTTGACAACCTTGGCTCGAACAATAATTGAACATGCACATTCTAGAAAAGCTTAACAAAAGTAGGAGTACAATTTTAACGGATCTAGCGCATTTGAGATTTTTCACAAAAATAAGTAATATGCCGCTAAAATATATGGGTGTCCCATGAACCCCGTACTTTTTTCTATTCCGTCCCTACGTGAGTGCATCACCCGATAAGAAACATGAAAATAGGTGAAAACGAAGACGACTCGGAACCTCACAACACACAGTTCCAACCATACAACCCACCAAAGTGGCGATATGATGATATTGTAGAAGCGGTTAACCGAGAAAATAAATCCATCATTGTAAGACAATCACATGACGAAAAATCCATTCACTTTTACTAACCTGGTCAACAAGATGCTAAAGAAACGATGTGTTCCCATATGAGGTGGGTTCGATTCCAGCAAGTAAATGTTTTTACTTTTGGTTTAATTTAAACGAGGTATTAGACGTCCGTGCGTTACGGCGGATCTTAATATCCGTTAATTTCCGTCTAATATATATCTTTTGTGTTAAAGTTACAATTTTGTAATTTAAAAATAACTTCATTACTAACAACAAACAGTTTTAACAAACATAAAGTTCGCGAGTTCATTTTATAAACACAAACACATTTTCTGAAAGTGTAAAGCCCTAAACATTGAAGAAAGTGAAAAAGGAAAGTTGCGACGGAGCCAATTTAAGCCTATTTTTCTATTTGGGGCATTGTGGCAAGAGGCAACATGTATTAATAATCGATAACTATTGGCAACGAAACAGAGATAAGTCGAGAATCTCTATATTGAATATCTCTTACAAAATGAAGAAGTTAGAAATAATACATAATGAATACCTAAAATTATAGAAGTCATGAATAAAATAATCTGAAAAAACCATGCTCCCAATGGATGATAGTCGCTTGAAAGATTCTGCATAACCTGGTTTTGCAACAATTAAAAATACTCCTAAATATACAAACGAGGCGTCCTAATAGATGATATGCCGAAGATTTGCACAACGTGTTAGCTTAATTTTAATTAAGACAAACAAGAATGTTAGTCTCGGTATCTTAGTTATTATTAAATCTACGTTTGTATTGGTCAGTGGGTTTTACTGGTGTAGAATTTAAGCTTATTATTGTCCATGTTTCGGGCTAAAAGCCAACTACAAGCCCAGCCGCCCAAAGCAATAGTCATACGCCTAGCTTAAGTCTAGGAGTATAAGTATCCCTTCACCTCATGTGGTGAAGGGTGTTGGTTACCATTTTCTCATAGTAATCATCCACATCTTTTTCTCTCTCTAGCTTTCTCTCTCTACATCTCTTTCTCTCTTTCTTATGTGGTTCGTGTATGATATGGCTTATTGGTAGCTTATTAGGTTGTGTTATGGATTAGTATTTGGGATAACAAGTAGTATCAATAGCCAAGGGGTTTTAAAGTTTTTGGATCGTGGTTTACATAGCTTATACGGCCTTATTGCTCACTTTAAGCCACGACTTATTTTTGTGTGTGTTAGGATTAGTTTCTTAAGCTTATTTTAGTTTTCATCTACTAGTTTCTATAGGTTTAAAACAGCTTATTTTACTATTAATCTTCATAGCTTATTTAGTTTTAGTTTTTTCTTCGTTTTTTTGAAAAAAAGGAATCGAAAATCATCACAACAATTTTTTGTTGTTGAAACTGTGTTGAAGTTTAGTTTATAGATTACTAGCTTATGTGTGGCTTCTTTTTCAAATCAAAACAGTGATTTTAGGATTAAAATTCTTTAGGTTTGGGTTTTGATGGCTGCGAAATAGGAATTTTTTTTATATATGCGGGAATACGTGTTGAAGACTGCGGTTTATGCAACAATTGTTTCTGCGGTTTATATTTTCTATTATTTATGCGGTTTATGTTTACAACAGTTACTATTTCTGCGATTTATGTACTTCTGCGAAATAAATCTCTGTCAAAATTTAGTCTTGCCTGCGAAATAAGTATTGTTTTTTAAGGCTGCGATTTAAGTTCTACGGAATAAGCACTTATAAGTATCTTGCGGAGTAGGTTTAGTTGATCCTGCGAATAAGCAACAAAATTCATTCTGCGGAATAAGTTCACTCATCACGCGGAATACGTTTTTGATTGAGCCTGCGAAATACGTTTTTGGTTGTGCTGCGAATTATGTTTTGGCTGCGGAATAGGTTTGCCTGTGGAATAGGTAATTGGAAAAGATTACCGAAATTCAATTTTGGTTAACCTATTTCGGTACAAATCAAATTCGGTTTAAGGAAATTTCAATTAAAGACTTTTTGGACTATTATTGTAATACTTCATTTGGACTTCAAAGACACGTAAAACTACAATAGTTTCCAAAAGAACAAGTACTCCAAATGTAATAACAAACCAAAATTTCAATTACTTCATAAACTTATGATCCGATATCCATTCATAACAACATCAAAATGTCAAATACCAATAACACAATGCAAACTCAAAGATTAAATGCTCTTCACAATTGATCATGAAGTGGTGGTAAATACGATGCCACCAATGTTAGCACTAGGTAATTACGTTTAATGGAAATCCAGAATTAAAAGATACATTGACGCCAAACCTAATCATGAACTTATCCACATATGTCATTGAGCTCATCCACCTGACAATTTCAAATGGCTGAAAGCTAAGTCAGTTGCATAGGTAGTTCAGATACGTTGTAGAAGAGTTCTGGAGATCCTGTGTGATCTAGCAGCCAAATCCAGACTGTACCATAGACGGACCTATAAGAATGTTTCAGAAGAATAAGGAACCTATTGAATGTTGAAGCTGGAAGTTGTTCAATATAATTCTCATCGGGATAGACCAAGGATATCTACTCCATATTGGAATGCTTGTCTTTCAAAACAGGGTTCATACAACGCATGGTTTTCTAAAGTGCTTACTTTGGATGTTGTTGAATGTGCTATATGAAGTCTCATGCATAACCCGGTCTTCTAAGATTTTGCTTATGTTTTAAATGTCGTTGTTGTTTGAAAACTCATTTAAGCTTTCACAAATTATCTTTTAAACTTCTTGGATTGATGTAAACTTTATTTATTTTAAATTTATGTAACGGTGTTTATTTTTCCAAAACGTCCATATAGTGGTCGTTCTCTTGGGCTTGTGTTTGAGATATTCATGACCACGTCACTCCGGTGACGCTTCTTCGGAAGGGACCTTATTTGGGGTGGACACTTGGATCATTTTTTTATAACTTTCGTTGTATAAAGGGTTTGAGGTCCCTCCAAGAATGCCCATGATTCTTGTCATTTTTATCAACGTAACTTACCACGACGCTTGATGATGCGTTACTTGTGATGGGGTTGAAATGGTCATGAAAAATTAGGATTTTGAGCAAGCTCAATGCACACGATGAGGGACTTTTGGAGTAAACCCTTGAAACGAGTCCATGCTTCGGATAGAGATACCTTGGTGTTGTTGGAACATTAAGATGTCGTCTTGCAAGTTTAATAATGTCTTCCGATGGGAGAAAAGAAGAAATGAGCAAGGAATACGAGTTGGGTGGTAATATCCTACTAAGTGGAAATGGGATCCTTGAGGGAGACGTTCAAGCCAATAGCTGCTTAGATCTTGAGGGAAATTCTAAAATAAGCGGTAGACACGTTTCCGTTCCCTATTGTCACACGTTAGGTCTATGTGGTCGACTAGTTTCAGAAATCCTTAAGGTTGTGTTGGTTTGAATCTCGGAACCGAAGTAGAGGAATGAGCATCCGTTTTGCATCAAAAATAGATGTCTGATCGAAGGGATAGGCACATTTGGGAATTGTGTATTCATCATCTTAGTTACCGGTAGTGAATATTAATAGTACCGCTTAGTTATGGTTAGTACTAACAAAACAACAGTGTTAAGTATGTTCAGATGATAGTACCGTTAGTAAAAAATAGTTGAGTACCGTTTAAAAGATATGTATGAGATATTGTAGGAAAAGATATGTATTATCTTTTACGCTTTTTGTAAGTCTGTTAGGGTTTATCCTTGGTCTATAAAAGGAACACTACGACATTAGAGAGATAACACACATATCTCATCTCATACAACCATATCTCATAGTTAGTAATCTGTAATCATATTAGCAGATTAATAGAAATCAAAGTTTAGTATTCATTATTCTTCTTAATACTATTGTGTAGTTCCGCATATACTAAATAAGTATTCATGTCAAGTGTTTTCTCTATAGTCAATCTGTATTTATACAAGTTGGCTATCACCCTTAGCAGGCTGCAAAGATCTGTTCAGTTTGGGACTCACAAGTAGTATCAGAGCCTGTGAGAAACTCTGAGTAAGAAGAATAAACAAAACCAGTTATAAAAAACCCATAATCTATTATAAAAGCCAATTTCATTTGGTTGGTCGGATCACAAGATGATATGCCACTAACACCACCACCTATCACCACACAAACACCAACACAACATAAATCCTCACACGTTTCAACCATCAAATCTTCCTTTTCTCAAGACAAAAGGAGAATATGATATATTGGGCCCATAAAAATGGAAACAGTATTAGCCCATACAGACTACCTATCTGGGAAGTTATACAAAATGGAAATGGACCTGTTATCAATCACCCACAGTATACGCAAAGGTCACATCAAAAGGTTCTGCTTTCAAGGGCTGCAGAGAATCTTAAGCAAGAGAAAGAGAAAGAAAAGCAAGGACCACTTTGCTTATGCTTTACCAGAAGATCATCTTGCTAAATTTCATAAAATGACTGATGCTAAAGAGATGTGGGAAGCCATCAAATCTAGATTTGGGGGAAATGATGAATCAAAGAAGATGCAGAAGTATATTCTAAAGCAACAGTTTAAAGGTTTCTCTGTATCAAACTCAAAAGGACTACATAAAGGCTATGACAGGTTTCAAAGTCTTCTGAGTCAATTAGAGATTCATGGTGCAGGCGTCTCTACTGAGGGATGCAAAATCAAAAGTTCTTAGGTCTCTACCTTTTTCCTGGTCTAAGTTTCCTTAATCATGGAGGACCAAGCCAGGAGTGGTCAGTCTCAGCTTTGTAGATCTATATAATAATTAAGAGTTCTTTGTGTAATGATGTTAAAGGCTCGACATGCATCATACTCTAGCACGCAGAATGGTGGAATTTGTCTTTTCGAGAACACTAGCTGTATAATGTTGTTAGTACCGGTATGTTGTTTCTAATACTTCTTGTCATAAAACTCACAATATGAACATGCTTCATCATATTCCTTACTTACAAATCAATCTAGTTGCCCTCAATTGGATCATGAAGATTTGGAACAGCTTGATGAGTTTGATTTAGAAGAAATGGACTTGAAATGACAGGTGGCCATGATTTCAATGAGAATGAAAAAGTTCTACAAAAAGACAGGTAGAAAGCTACAATTTGATGCCAAGGAACTGGTTGGTTTTGATAAAACCAAAGTCGAGTGCTATAATTGTCACAAGATAGGGCATTTTGCTAGAGAGTGCAGAACCAAAGGAAATCAAGATAGTAGGAGGAGAGATGCTTGGAACTCTGGAAATAAGGATGGGAGAAGATCTGGTAAGCAGGAGGACTCTAAAGCTTTGGTGACTATTGATGGAGAAGGTGTTGATTGGACTAGTCACTCAGAAGAAGAAGAAGATTATGCTTTGATGGCTTGCAACAGTTTAGGCTTAGACACAGAGCGGAACTTCCAGTTCAAAAGAAATGTTTAAAGATGTCTTATGCTAAACTTAAAATTTTGTATGGATGCTCCAGAAGGAACAACTCAGTGTTGCAGTATAGAAATACAGGCAAATTACTCAAGCTTTAAAGAAAGGTTGAAGCAACAATTAGATGCTCATCAAAAAGGTCAACTTGGTATGAGGAAAGATAAGGTTTATGAAAATAGACTTAGATGATAAATTGATGTCTACATACCATAAGAATTGTTGGAAGAAGCTAAAAAAGTAAAGAAGGTTTAAAAAGCTTAAAGTTAGAAAAATAGCACAACTCTTTAAAAATTTGGGTAAATGCTAAATACTTCAATTGAGTGCTTCATGATAAAATTTGGCTTGGTTTATGGGGGATTAAGATATGATGGCATCTTGAGTTATGAAAATAAAGTTTTACAAAGTGTATTTATGAATAAGGAAAGTGATTTAGAAAATCAGCCTATGTATGATAGGTTTGTTACAGCAGAAGGAATGCATGTTGTACCCTCACCCATGACAGGGAATTACATGCCATCTAGACTTGATAGTGAAATAGATTACTCACATTTAATTGTCCAAAACAATTCTCAAACTATGAATTGAAACTCTCCAAAACCAAGTAACTTTGATACCTGTGAATCAGATTGTAGTGTTGAAACACATGAATCTTTGCCTGAACCAACTGTCAATGAACCTAAAGTAGTAAGTCAACTTAGGGCAACCACAAGCCTACCCCCAATTCTTCATGGGGGTTGTTGCAATACTTTGTATTCTTTTTTGTCTGATGCTCCTATCATTGAGGAGTATGAATCAGATAATGAGATGGAGCATGTGTCTCTGCCAACAGAGAAGAACAGGAAACACATAGTTTTGCTAACTGCAAAGTAAAAACTTCTAGAGAAACTGTTTAAGAATCAATTGACACTAGTAAATAATCTAACGTTGACAAGAAAGGGTCTGGATATGGGTTTTTACTACAAAAGCATGTTTTGTTATGCTAGAAGTATTAGTCATCTTATTAGAGATTGTGATTTCACTGAAAAAAAGGATGGTCTAAACAAGCTGTTTTTGAGTTAAAAACATATAGATGAGGAAGGAAAGTCTAGTCAATGGGTTATTTGGCCAATTTGGAACAATGTGCAAAGAGTGAATCATAAGAACCAATTTGTTCCTATAGTAGTACTAACTAGAACTGGCAAAATTCTAGTTAGTACTGCTAGAGATAGATGGATACTATACAATGTTTGAGTACTGTAGACATAATTTTACAGGTCGGACACCGTAATTAGTATAAAACTAATGCTGCAGGAAAAAATTAGTACTGTTAAACCTTTTGTGAATAGAGTTAGACCAAAAACTATTTTTCATAAAACTCATTCACCATTTAGAAGGCCTTTTAATAACACAACAGCACTTAGAACAAATTTTCAAAGAAAAGGTTAATATGCTAAGGTAAAATGCAGTTAGTGTGTTGGGGGAAAAAAAGGGAAACTGCTGTATGCCTCAGTAGGTATGTAACTGGAGGACTTAAAAAGACTTTATGGGCAAATAAAATCATCCAAATACATGGTTGGATCAAGGACCTGAGATTGTGCTACTTTCAAAAGATCCACTAGCAGACTCAAGCCCAAACTGGCTGGGTACCAAGAGAAATCTAATCTCTTTTATATTTGATGTGCATGATTATCCACACAGAGCTTTCAAGAACAAAGGTTTTTTTGATAGTGGATGTTCTAGTCACATGACTGGAAACAAGGCCTACCTTTGCCTGGAATATCAAGACTTTTTAATGGTGGCTTTGTTGCTTTGGAGGACGTAAAAGGTTCATAACGGTAAAATGGTAAAATAAAAACAAGGAAGTTAGATTTTGAGGATGTGTGCTTGTGAAAGAACTAAGCATTTCCTCTCTTTTCTGGGTCCACAATCTGTGACTAGAAGAAACAAAGTTCTTTTCACTGACTCTGGATGCATACTCAATGTCTACAAGAACACACAACAAAATTTGTTTTGTCTCCTGAATTAAGTTACTGATGCTAATCAAAGTCTTACTTAGAATCCCTAGACAAAATAATATGTACAGTTTCAATTAGAGAACATTGTGTTACTTTGGAGGTTTAGCTTGTTTAATTGCAAAGACCACAATTGATGAATCTAACAAATGGCATAGGAGGCTGGGTCATGTTAACTTTAAAAACTTAAACAAACTTGTGAAGGGAAACCTTGTAAGAGGTTTACCTTCAAAGAATTTTCAAAATGACCACACTTGTGTTGCTTGTCAGAAAGGAAAGCAACACAAGGCCTCCTGTAAGGCCAAAATAGTGAGCTTTATTAGTCAGCCCTTACAAGCTTCTGCATATAGATTTTGTTTGGACCTTCATTTGTAAGGAGCTTAATAAAACATAAGCCTTATTCGCCTGGTTATCACTGATGATTTAGCAGGTTTAGTTGGGTTTCTTCTAAGAACGAAGTGTTGAAGACTAGTGATCCTTAAGGTACTTTTATAAGACCAAATGAGGATAATTAAATCAAAGTTAAAACTATTAGATGTGATAATTGACAGAATTTAAGAACTGGATTATTATTGAATTCTATGGTCAAAAGGGACAGAGGGAATACAATAATGCTAGAAACTCCACCAACAAATGGAAGTGAAGTTGTGAAAGAAAGAACAGGACCCTTATTGAGGCTGCTAGGACTATGCTAGCAGATTCATTTTTACCTAACACGTTTTGAGCTGAAGCAGTTAGTACTGCTTGTTATGTTCTTAATAGGGTATTAGTGACCAAGCCTCAAAATAAGACACCTTATGAACTTGTAACTGGTAAAATTACAATCTATGCTACATAGCCTTTTGTCGGGGTGCCATGTGACCATCTTAAATACCATTGACCACCTGGGCAAGTTTGATGGGAAATCTGATGAAGGGTTCTTAGTTGGGTATTCTCTGTCAATGGCAAGGCTTTATCGGGTTACAATTTAGAAACCAAGAGAGTTGTAGAAAACCTTGCACATACCTTTTAGGAAAATAAACCCATGTTGCAGGGAAAGGACAACTTGGCTGTTTTGATCTTGGTTATTTTAACTGATTCAATGAATTATCAACATGTGTGGAGATCAGGAGAATCAAGCTGGAAAAAACTTGCAGGGGTCCACTAAGAAGCTAATCAAAATGCAGGTACAGAGATAATGTTGATGCAGCGTGATTCTAAAATAGAAGCTGAAATTGTTCAGGGAACTACTTTAATCTGCCAATATGTCTTCTTATACTTCAACAATCAAGAGCTAAAAGCAAATAATGCAGGTGAGACCTCCAAGCATCCCTGATTTCTGCAGCAAGTCGATAGAAGGATCAAGTCTTTGTGGTGGCATGAAAGACTTAAAAGGAGAAGAACCGGAGCTAATGAATTGGCAGCTGAAGCTCTCAGGAAGGAGCTTGCAAGAAACTGAGGATTTGCTTCTTCAGCTAGGTATCTGCTAAGCTAGCAGTACTAAATAGTTTCTTACTGCTAGCACCAGTTAGTACTGCAGTCCCTTAATGGTGGTACTATACCTTCATGATCTAACAATACTGACCAAGGTGAATCAGAAATATCCTTACACTTGAGGAAATTTATGACCAATCCTACTGCTGGTATTTTTACCAATTTATCTTATGATGATGAGGGTGCAGTGGCTGACTTCACAAATTTAGAACCTGTTGTGAATGTCAGTCCTATTCCCACATCAAGGATTAACTCTATTCATCCTTCAACTCTAATTCTTGGAGATCCACAATCAGCAGTTCAAACAAGAAGCAAAGTGACCAAAAGTTCTGGAGCCCATGCTTTTGTAAGTTATATTCAAAAGCAAAGGAGAAATAATCATAAGGACTTCCAGCATTGTTTATTTGCTTGTTTCTTGTCTCAAAAATGAACCCAGAGATCTCTGATGCACTTGAAGTTGAAGTTGGTTGATGCTTATGCAGGAGAATGTTGCAATTCAAGATTCCAGAAAGCTTTAGATTCTTATAGATTTGCCTTATGGGAAGAGGGCAAATTGGGAAAACAAAATAGGTTTACAGAAATAGAAGGATGAGAGGTGTTTATTTGTGTGTTAGAATAAGGTAGGTAGTTGCTCAGGGACATAGGAATAGAGGAAAGGGATAGATTATGATGAGGGTTTTTGTCAGTGGCCAAGATTGAAGCCATTTATGATCTTTTAGCCTTTGCCTCTTTACATGGGATTATAGTTATCAGATGGATGTGGAGAAAAATTGCCTTCCTGTATGGCCAAATTGATGAGGAGGTCTATGTGGTTCTCAACCACCAGGTTTTTAGCGCCTAAGTATCATAAGAAGGTCTACACAAGAGTGAAAAGCTTCTATGGTTTACACCAAGCTCCAGGAAGCCTGGTATGCTACTTTCTATTACTTTCTTGTTGAGAATGTGATACAGAAGAGGAACTATTGATTCACACTGAGGTAAAACAAGCAAAAGAACCCGCGCGTTGCGGCGGGGTTAATTTTTTCCCGAATAATTTTTTTTTACGTTTCAAGGGTTTTTTTTGGGCGATGCGTTATGGCGGGGCTAATTTTTAATATTTTCTTTTTTTATATGATTCGGGGAAAAAAAATTTAGATTACAAGTCAAACAGAAAGAAGATGGTATTTTTATAAGTCAGGATAAGTATGTTGCAGAAATCCTGAAGAAGTTTGATTTTGCCAGTGTAAAGACTGCTAGTACACCAATTGAGACCCAGAAGCCTTTAGTCAAGGATGAGGAAGCTAGTGATGTGGATGTACACCTTTATAGATCCATGATTGGCTCTTTAATGTACTTGACTGCTTCTAGGCCTGATATTATGTTTGCAGTCTGTGCTTGTTCTAGGTTTCAGGTCACTCCAAAGACCTCCCATCTAAATGCTGTGAAGAGAATCTTTAGGTATCTAAAAGGCAAACCCAAACTGGGCCTTTGGTATCCTAGAGTGTCATCATTTGACCTAGAAGCCTACTCAGATAGTGACTATGCTGGAGCAAATCTTGACAGGAAATCCACAACAGGAGGTTGTCAATTTCTTGGCAGGAGACTTATTTCATGGCAATGCAAAAAGCAGACAATTGTGGCTACTTCTACTACAGAGGCAGAATATGTTGCTGCTGCAAATTGCTGTGGGCAAGTTTTGTGGATTCAAAATCAAATGTTAGACTATGGGTTCAATTTCATGAACACAAAGATCTACATTGATAATGAGAGTACTATATGCATTGTAAAGAATCCAGTATTTCACTCCAAAACAAAGCATATTGCAATTAGGCACCACTTCATTAGGGATGCTTATGAGAAGAAACTTATCCAGGTGCTAAAGATACACACTGATGACAATGTTGCTGATCTTCTAACCAAGGCATTTGATGTTAACAGGTTCCAGTTCTTGGTAGTTACTATTGGGATGATCAATCCATAAACTGCATTAGCTAAGGGGAGGCAATATGATTTGTTGTACAGTTTGTATGAAGTGTTCAGTGTGCAGAAGAATCTTGACCATAGTGATGAATTTCATGGAGTTATTTGGGTTTTAGAGAGTCATTGGAAAGAGATATAGATGGTACTGAAGAACTGTTGTTGCCAGACTTGTTCATTCTTTGGTTGACAAAAGTTAGTACCGACAGTGCAAAGTTAATACCGTTGGGCAAAGATAGTACCGCTATAAAGACGTTGGAGAAAATACCGCCAAGGGTCTAAAGTGTAAATTGAAACGGTTTCTTTGATTTTGGGTTTGTTCAACCTATATAAACCCATCTCAATTGCACAGTTTACTCACGTAAACTCTCTTAATCGCTTTCTTCTATCAAACCCTAATCTTTTACTCATCGTCGCTTATCAATTCATCAAGTATGGCTGTTCTTGAATCATGCCCTAAACACAACATGGTCGCTTACTTGGAAAAGACTGATGGGAATACAGAGTTTCATGAGATTATCAGCTTTCTTACGCGAAGCTCCATTCACTATGCTCTCACTGTAAGTCCTGTAGTCTCTACTACATTTGTTGAACAGTTTTGGATGTCTGCTAAATCCAAAATAATCAACAATGTTAGGTATATTACTGCCAAAGTAGCTGGCAAGCCTGTGTCTATCTCAGAGGCATCAATAAGAAGTGATCTTCTTTTTGATGATGCTGATGGGATAGATTCTTTGCCAAATCAGGCTATATTTGATGCTATTCAACTAATGGGGTATGAGGGGGACCTAACTGTCTTAACATTTAACAAAGCTCTATTTTCACCCCAGTGGATATTTCGTTTTCATACCATAAATCACTGCATAAGTTCTAAAAGCACTTCTTGGGATCAAATTCCCACTAATATTGCCACAGTAGTAATTTGCTTAACCACTAATTAGAAATATAATTTTTCTAAATTAATTTTTGATGGTATGATGTGACACTTGGATGCAAAGAAAAAGTTTGTTATGTATCTAAGATTTATTTCAATCTTTTTGGATACACAGCTAAAGAATGTGCCTGTGCCCTTAGACCATTTCCCTATTAATGCTTTGACTAGTAAAGTTTTCTCTTTTATGGTTAAAAAGGGAAAACATTTTTCTGGGAATGTAACACCTTTGTTTGATTCTATGTTGGTTCAACCAACTGAGGATGAGGGTGACACTTTAGAAAGACAATCTGAACCTCAACCCATACCCTCTTCTCCTTACCTAAGTGAAGACCAACATGAGACACAGACTGACCCTTCTCCCAGACCTTCACCTACTACTCATATTCCTGATTCTATTCTAGAGGGTTCAGGTGGGAATCATGGATGTCAGTCATCCGGTGATAGATCCCTTTCAGGGAATGAGGGTGGCATGACACTCCAAAGTGTGTATGATCTTTGTATCTCTTTGTGTACACAGGTTACAGATCAAGCCAAAGAAATTAAACACTTGAAGGCACAGATCAAGAAGCTTAAGAAGAAAGCCAAACCTGTTATCACACACCACTAAGCTTGGATGTAGAGTGTATCCATGAAGCAAAGATTAGCGGGAAAGAAATCCTTAAAGAAACAGTGGATGCAAAAGGAGTCTGTATCCAAATAGGGGAGGAAACCTGCCAAAGCTGAACCTACAGTCCATAAAGATCCAACTTTTGATGAGCTTGATGATGATACAATGGACTATATGGAGACTGAGGATGCTCAAGATGTAGGGAGGACAAGCTATGTGGTGCATGAAGAGAAAGAAAGTGCAGAAAAGGGAGTTAGTACTGAAGATCCACTTAGTACTACTCAACCAAAAGTTAGTAATGACAAGCCTAAAGATAGTACCGATAAACCAGATGAAGGTACTGACAAGCCAAAAGTTAGTACTGACAAGGAAGAAGTTAGTACCGACAGACCAGATGAAGGTACTGTTGATCAAAATGAAGGAAGAAGTGCTACTCAAACAGCTCCAACAACAACTACTCCAACAATATTTGGTGATGATGAGACCATTGCACAAGTCCTTATCATAATGAGTCAGAACAAGGAGAAGCTCAAAGAAAAAGAAAAAGGAGTAGAGCTTAAGGATGTTGAGGAGACTGAGAGACCTAGGCCTACTTCAACAAGATCATTATTAACATTAAAGCCTCTTCCCAAGATTGATCCAAAAGATAAAGGCAAAAAGATGATTGAAGAGGAAGATGAATCTGATACTGATTCAGAAGATATTACTGAAGCTGAAAAGAAATTTAAGCAGCTTGCTAGGGATGAAGAGGTGGCCAGAAAGGTGCAAGAGGATTGGGAAGCAGAAGAAGAAGTGAAAAAGTTAGCTGAGGAAGAAGCTACAAAGGCTGCACTCTCTAATGAATATGATTTCATTCAGGCAAGACTTAATGCTGACAAGATACTTGCTGAAAAACTTCAAGAGGAAGAGAGAGAAATGTATACTATTGAGCAGAGAGCCAAATTTCTTCATGACACCATTGCTGCCCAAAGAAGATTTCTTGCTCAACAAAGATCTGAAGCTATCAGAAATAAACCTCCTTCAAGAAATCAGCTTAGGAACCAAATGATGACATATTTGAAGCATGTTGGAGGCAAGAAGCATTCTGATCTGAAGACCAAGGGTTTTGAAGAAATAAAAGCTTTGTATGACAAGATAAAAAGGTCTGATGATAGTTTCATTGCTATTGGTTCTGCTGAAGATGAAAAAGTAATCAAGGAGATGAATGAACAAGTTGCTGATGCTTCTAAGAAGAGAGTAAAGAAAGATGACAGTATTAAGGGAGAAATTAAAGAAGAAGAAGGAACTAGAAAAAGAAAGCTTGGTATAAGGAAGAAGATGAAATCTAAGAAAAGAAAGTTCACTTCTAAAGATGATGAAGAGTTAAGATTGTGTTTAACTATAGTTTCTGATGAGGATAAGGAAGTGGATTATGAGATACTTGACAAGAAGTATCCTATCATAGAATGGAGATCTGAGTATCTTACAACCAAACCACAGTATGATGAGACTGAAGAGATAGAAGATGTTTATCTTAATGTGGTGATTAGAAGTAATAGACAAAGAAGATACTTTAGTACTTTAATGGCAGTGCTTTCAATACTTGATAGAGATGACATTATGACTTGGTGATGAAGCAGTACTCAGAAATCACACCAGAAGATATTGAGTTGATTCTTTGGGGAGACTTGAAGATTATGATGGAAATCCCAACAGAAGAGAATGATCAAGGTGATTTCATAGAACAATAACAAGAATGGGGAGATTGTCAGATGGAGACTGTATGAAGCTTGTGGAGTTTGCATACTAGAGCTTAAGGATGGGACAGTCATCTACCTGCTAGTTGAAATAAAGTATCCTCTTTCCAAGGAATTGTTGCAACAAATGCTTGATTTAGGATTGGAGGTTGAAGAGGAAACTACTGCTGCACTACAATTGGTAAGATTTATTAAGCAATAGCTTAATGAGGAGTAATGTTGAGAATGGAAATGAGAAGGGTTTGGGTGTTGGCTAACCACCACACAACAAATGGTCATCAGTTTACCATGTTTAACAAGCATAAGAACTGGCTAGTCTATAAGCAAATGGCTTATGGTAAAGACTTCTCAAATCAGTTATGGTTTTGACATTTACCAAAATTTGTAGGTTCTTAATAACTTGCTTCTTGTAAAGAGTTGGCTAGTCCAGGATCGAATAGTTCCTGGTAAAGACATCTCAAATCTATTGATAGCGGATAGTTTGCTAAAAACTATATGGTTATCAATGCACCATGTTATGGCAATGAAGCATTGACTAGTCCAAAAGCAAACAACTTTTGGTAAAGACAAATCAAATCTGTTGATAGTTGATAGTTGATAGTTTACTCAAAACTATAAGGTTATCAATTCACCTTGTTGTTTACAATGAAGAATTGGCTATCCCAGAGCAAACGGCTACTGGTAAAGGAATATCAAATCTGTTAATGGCTGGTAGTTTGCCAAAAACTACAAAGCCAACTTAGTTGGATGTTGATGTTGCTGTTGCTGATGAAGATGGATAGCTAAAGATGTCAAAATTATCAAAGATCAAGATCAAGATTTGACAGAGTGTTTGGATACATCCTCCAAGAGTTCAAGATGTTTAAACTGAAGAAACATAGAGTTAAACAAGTTCAACAATCATGTTTAAGGGAGGATTGTTAGGAATTATGCGTTCCTGACTTAGTATCGCTATTTATATGACTTAGTACGCTAGTTGTAATTAGTACTGATAGTATAAAGTGTTAAGTACTGATCAGTTAGTTAGTACCGTTAGTATAAAATAGTTAGTACCGTTTATGAGATTTGCATAAGATATCTTAAGAAGGATATTGCCATGACTTGTACACGTGGTGTAAATCCATTAGTGTTTCTTAGTCTATAAAAGGAACCCTAGGCATTAGTTGTAGATATAGTTCTACACAGATCATAGAGATCGAATAGTAATCATAGCTTGTAATCTGTAACCTAGGCAGATTCAAGGTTTAATATAAAAGTTCTTTTGTGATATTCAATATTGTTCTTCTTAGTATTATTGATTAGATTCTGCATAATCAATAGTGTTTTCTCATTCTTTCATTATTGTTGCTTTAGAATTATCTAAAGGAGCAAACTCTTGCAAGTGAAGGTTCTAATCTATTCTGTAATATTCGACCATACACTTAAAAGAGTGCCTTGTGGTTCCCTTGTGGTGGCCGGCTTTGTTTGGATCCTAGGAGGGATCCTAGACGTTTTGTCTCTTGTTGGTTTATCTATCGTTCTTTGTTCGTGATTTAAAACATGACCCAACAGTTCTTGTATTTTTAACAAATGTAAAAATATGTTTGGTTAGTCTTAGAATATTAGTGAAATAAATATCTTATAGTCTTAAACTATTTTAGATTTAATATGGACAATAAACGGATGTGCCAGAACGCGTTGTTTGACATTTTAAGCCGTTTGCGGGACAACCCTCCCAAAAATTGATCAAATATAGATATAAGTATTTACATGAAGTAATTCTAGGAATAATAGAACTATTAAATGATTAGAATAAAGATTGACTGCCGTTAACATGGTTACTGGTCCTGATAGAAAATAGTAAAAGTTAATAAAACAGAGAATTTGACAGAACCTTAACAGTCTAGAAATTGGCAAATGTTATAGTCTATCCCCCTTAAAAAGAATTTCGCCTTAAAATTTAACTAGTACTAGACCTAAAGAGATGTGGGTATTTGAGTTTCATCTGATCCTCACATTTCTAAGTGAATTCAGGCCCTCGTTTCGAATTCCATCGAACCTTAACGATAGGAATCCTACTCCGCTTCAGCTTCTTGATTTCATGCTCTAAGATTTATACAAGCTCTTCCACAAAGTTCAACTTAGCATCGACTTGGATTTCCTTTAAAGGCACATGTAGAGTTGGGTCAGCCAAACATTTCTTGAGGTTTGATACGTGAAACGTGTCATGAACACTGTTTTAGATCTGAGGTAGTTTATCTTGGCCACTAGACTGATCACTCTTAGTGAAACTCAAAAATGGTCCATTAATACTAGGTGCTTATTTGCCTTTTTCCTAATGCGTAACACCACCTTTCTAAATCGGACACTTGAGATGTACATGATAACCTAATACGGGAATTCTAAAGGTTTCATTATCTCTTATTGCATTGCCTTTTCTAATGATTCTGTGCAGCCCTTAAGCATATTCTTTGATCTGACACACATAACAACTTGATTTGGGTCAGCAATTGTTGTTATGAGAATTTCAAACATTGGAAGATGAACTCCTAACTTCCCCCAAAGTCATTGGATGCTAATCTCTGTGTTAGTCTTTCAAGGTCTGAATAGTAAGCTTACTTTGACCATCAGTCTATGGATGGTAAGCCGTACTCATGTCTAATTGTGTTCCTAACGCCTCTTGCATTGACTACCAAAATCGTGAGGTAAAGCAACCATCGCGATCAGATATTATCGAGATGGCACACAATGCCTTGCTTCGATTTTCATTGAGGTAGTGTTAGCTAGTATATCCATTTTATAGTTTTTAAGCATTAGGTAGGTAATGAGCAGAATATTCAATCGGTCCATAATGACCAAATTGAATCGTTGCCACTACTAGTTCTTGGCATTTTTTGACATAAATCCATGCTATTCTCTCCCACTTCCTCTCGGGATCTCTGGTTGCTTGCAGTCAAGCTTGGATGATCTCTTTGTTAGCCCTTAACACTTGATCAAGTCATGCACTTGCGAACATTGCAAGGCTATATCCTTTTTCATCCTAGCCACAATACGTATCTTTAACATCATAGTACTTCCTTATAGCTCATTGGTGTACTGAGTACTTTGACTTATAAGCTTCATCCATTATTAGCGTTCTCACATCACCCATCAAAGGAACCCATATTCGATCTAGATAATACATTGCTGCATCATTCCTACATTCCATCTATTCGTCTAGCCCTCGTAGCATTTTTGCTGGCACATTGACAACCTCAAATGCTTTATTTTGAGCCGCTAGTACCTTTCCCTTGATACTCGACTGAATGGTTATGTTTATAGACAAACTCTCTTAGGTTTATTTATCTCTGTTCGACTTAGTTGCATTGGTACTTCGTTCGCCTTTATAGGTTGGTAGGAATTTTACAGTCATTAGAAAAGTGTGAAAAGCTCTATCCAACGGACATTGACGATGTTAGTTATTTCTGATTGAAGTTATGATGGAGGACTCTTGTGGTCGGTATATATGATGTTTTCGTCTGTATAAGTAGTCGTCTCCAGATTTATAGAGACGAATACATCTGTACCAATTCTAAATCTGGGTGGTGTATTCTTTTTCGTGGATCTTCAACTGTCGAGTGGTATTGCAATCACCTTACTCCTTTGGAATCAACACGCACCCTAAGCCTTCGCATGACGCATCAAAGTATACCACGAAGTCTTCTGGCCTATCAGGGAGACCTAGAACAGGTGCATTACATACCTTATCCTTCAAGGTCTGAAATGCCCTCTACTATTCCTCACCCTAATCATACGTCTTGCTCTTCTGAGTCAAGATGGTAAGTGATTTGGCAATCTTGAAGAAATTCTCGATGAATTGTCAGTAATATCCTGTTAAACCTAAAAATGACCGGACTTTTGATGGAGTTCTAGGGGCTTCCCAATTCTTAACAGCTTTGATTTTACTAAGGTCTACATGGATGCCATCATCGTTAATCACATGCCCAAGGAACTATTCCTCTTGTAACCAGAATTCACACATAGAGAACTTTGCGTATAGTTTCTCCTTCTTGAGTAGTTCTAAGATTAACCCTAGGTGCATTTCATGTTCCTCCTTTGTCGTAGATTAAATCAAAATGTCATCTATGAATACGATCACAAACTTGTCTAGGTAGGGTCTGCATACTCGATTCATCAAGTCCATGAATATTGCTAGTGCATTCGTCAAACCAAAGGGCATTACTGTAAACTCAAAATGTCCATATCGAGTTCTAAATATAGTCTTTGGAATGTCGTCCTCATGCACTCTCAACTAATGGTATCCGGACCGAAGGTCTATCTTAGAGAAATACTATGATCCTTGTAGTTGATCGAATAGGTTGTCTATTCTTGGGAGGGGATAACGATTCTTGATGGTCAACTTGTTTAACTCTCTATAGTTGATACACATCCTAAAAGAACCATCCTTCTTTTGCGGATTTAATACCGGTGCTCTCTACGACGATGAACTTGGTCGAATAAAGCCCTTGTCCTGAAGTTCTCTGATTTGACTCGACAACTCCTCTATTTCAGAGGGCACCAAGCGATAAGGAGACTTTACGACCGACATTGCTCCAGGGATTAAGTCGATACGAAGTTTGATTTCTCAAGAAGGGGGTAATCCTGATAGGTCGTCAGGAAATACGTCGGAGAAGTTTCTAATTATGATAATGTCTTTCAATTTCTTTTCTTAGGCTTTCGCACTCATGAAAGGGGCTCACCTTCTTCTTCTGCTGTATCTTCCTAAGGACTCGAAGTCAGATGTTCACTCCGCATATTTCATTCAATAATATATCCGGTTTCGTTTGAATAATTTAATTTTTAAAGTTTCGTTTGGATTTTACGTTTAACAGAAGTTTGTTCCGTTATTATCTAGAAATCATTACGGGTGTGAACCTAGGTTACAAACGGTTGTAGTATTTTGGTAATGTCTAGGTTTTAGCAGTTTAAGGCAATATCTAAAATTTCATAATTTTCTGTGATACCGTTACTCGTTTTTGTTATTCGCGTGCTACGTGCTTTACTTAATCAATATGTGGAAGTTAGGAACTTAGAAATTAATTCATCTCAGACCCACGAACTCTTATATGGTGGAGACCACAATGGTTCCCTACCTTTGTCTTCTTATAACCGAATATACATACACACACACTCTTGGGATACCATTTTGAATTTTGAATCAAATAAGACACATATAAGCCACCATATGACTAGTTTTGTCCACCTTGAACCTTATTGGAAGATCAAGTTGGTCCCCCCTTGGTCCTTGTCTTCTAGCAAACGCATACACCAACACACACTCTTAGTGGGTAAAAATTTGTTCTCATTTATCAAATGTATATCTCATTCTCATTTTCATTATTCACACACACAAATTTTGAGTTTTCTCTCTTCTTTCTTGTTCTCTCTTGTCCGAAAATCATCAAACATACACACACACACATTCATAAATTTTCCAATCTTGATCAAAAAACTTTGAAGATATTGTTCGTGGTTAATACTTTTTGTATTCGGGTTAATTATAAGCAACATTTAGGTTGTTTCTAGTCATCAATCATCCTTCTAAACTACTTCTTTTTTTGTAAGTATCTTAATTGTTTTAAAAATTGTACTTTTATGGATCATCTTAAATGCATACTTACTAGTTGTACACTGTTTCGAAAAAATAAAGATTTTGTAACTACGTAACCTAAAAAGGTTATCCTATTGCTCGAAAATATATGAAAGTAAAATATGTAAGGTAAGTATAGTTTTTGTTGATTGTGGTGATTTGCGTGTATATAAAAATGTCTGACTTATGCTTATTTGTTCGGAGTATGTTAATAAACTTTCGGGAAAGGTATTTGATTGTATTGTGACTTAATGGTGTTTATGTTTTGTTCGACCCAATGAAAGAAAGGAACAGTGTTTGTTTTGATTATTTTGTTTCGGTTTATATTTATTGGCTTATTTTCTAGCTTATTTTGAAAGGACAAATGGTGAACTTATTCGGCTTAATTAATAAGCCTGAATATGGCTTGCTTGAGCTTTTAGCTGTGTCCCACATCCAAGCCCCAACACCACGAGCTTATTCTTGAGCTTAAGTGGTTCGGCTTATTTTACTTGGGCTTATCGAGAGCTTATTGTAGCTTATTGATGAACCGATGACTTGTTCGATGCTTATTGGCTTAACGAACTTGATAAATGGGTCCATGTGAGCTTATAAGATTTCGGCCCAACACACAAGCCAAAACCTTGACATAAGGCACACTGTTGGCTTAATGGGTCTTTTTCTTGGCTTATTGCGAGCTTATTGATAACTTATATTAGGAATAGATTAAGTGTGGTTTTGTTGGTTGGTTTAGTAGTGAATGGGTTTAGGTTAGATTAGGCACTATTGTGAAGTTTGGTTAGATTTTTAGAAGCGTTTGCGAAAGATGTGCTTGCTAATCCGAAATTATAATGAGGTTTTAGGTCACTTAAAAATGTTTTCATTAGCCGAAAAGGTAGTTTTTGAATAGCTTATTTTGAATAGATAAGTTTTCATATCTCAAACACTAAAAGAGGACTTTAAACGTCCGAGTTATGGCGAAATGAATCTTGGAACGTTTTTGAGAAAAATAACTATATAAGCTTGCTGATTGGAATTAGAAAATGGCTTTTCGGACACTTTCGGGATGTTTTGAGCTTTTAAAATGTGGGAGAAACAAGTAATAACGTTAGTATATTAAGTAAGAACTTTTAAAAATATCACAAACTTAATGTCGGATTTCTAACGAGAAACTTCTAAAAATAGAAACTTTGTTGTATTTATTAGTGAGACGGACTTAGAAAGCGGGTGTTTAGGTTTTACTAATGTGTTTAGGGTAAATGGAATCATCATATATTAGGGGACGGTATTAACGTCCCGAAACTTAGAACTTTCCAAAAATAGAAACTTTCTAAAATAGTAACTTTCCGAAATTAGAAACTTGTCATAAAACATAACGTAACGTATCTATAAACCTTATACTTTTGTAACAACACGTTTTTTATTATATAAAATAAACGCACAAACACTTATGGATGTATATTTTCGTTAAGTGTCTTATTCGATGTTTCGTATTTATTTCTCGTTTCTGAAGCGCGTCTTTTAATTAGGTCGCGGTTAAAGTCGTTCGATATCGTTATTATCTTCGTTGAATTATTTGCTTAAGGTGAGTTCATAGCCCCACTCTTTACTCGTTTTGAATAAATGTTTTATAACTTGGGGTGAGAAACATTGCTTGCTTTTAAAACTGGACACAAGTACTATACGTGAGAATTTCCCTGTTTACGTGTTGCCTAAGTAGCGTTTAGACCACTATTGCCCGAATCATCATGAACCGTTAATTACCTTTAACCGACTGGCTGGTTAAGTGAGCGCGAGTGAATAAATAGATCTATTGGGACTAATAATCCCCATCCGGGTTTGGTAATTCTTACTGGTCGGGTACTTGACGGACTGTACAGGCCAACAGATGTATATCATGTCGAAACTAGTTAGGTGGTCTTTGGTCGGACACCTGTAAGGGTAAGACTTATATGGAAGTGTACATGCTATCTTCCACTATTAGCCTCGGTGTCATGAGCTTAGTGCAACGTAAATGTCTCTTTATGTGAAGTTGTATCTCCTATAACTGTCACATACGTTTTGAAATCTTGTGGTCCACACTAATAACATTTGATCTAAACCTATGAATTCACCAACTTTATGTTGACGTTTTAAGCATGTTTTTCTCAGGTGCTTAGCTTGGATGTCGTTGCTTGAATTATGTGAAGTCTTTTGCCCGGACCGGTTTTGAAGAATTTATCTATGTTTTTAAATACCGTTGTTGAAACTCATTTAAGCTTCCGCACTTTAACTCTTGAATCATTTGAATTTGATCGATGTAAAACTTATTAATATTTTGAATTTATGCAACGATGATTATTTTCAAAACGTACCATTAGAGGTCGTTCTTTATGCTTTGTACTTAAGATATTCATGAACGTCACTCCTCGAACGCTTATTCTGACGGGACCCTATTTGGGGGTGTGACAGATTGGTATTGAGAGCCAAGGTTATAGAGAACCAGGTAGTATAACTAGGTCTGGTCTATAACCAGTATGTGATCCTTACGTGATTATATGTGCCTTACATAATCTTACGTATACGTATTATGTATATGTACTATGCAATTAAATACTAAGTATAACTAATATTACTATAACTATATTGCATTCCATTTCGCGGCATTGCATTCGATAGTTTATTCATTTATTTTCCCGCATCATGCATGCTTGGTATAAAGAGATTTATATGAACTTTTGCTTGTGTAGGTCATGGCTATCTCTACTATTTCAATTTCTTCGGATTCTTCTAAGGAGAGTGTTGGGACACCTTCTGGACAAGTTCTTTGGTTTGGTAGGATTCCTACCACTGTGCCAGCCACTACACCTACTATTGATCCACTTGTCATTCATGACGACACCTCATTGACACCTGTTGAGACACCTACCATCTCACCTATTACATCTACAATACCACCTACTGCTCCTACTACACACTACACATCTCCATTCATCTACACCGACTCATCTGATGATGACACACTTAATACACCACCATCACCCACCCATGAGATACCACCCGTTGAGGTTGCACCACCTTCTAGTCAGATTCTACCTGCACCATTTGGTGTTCGCCGTAGACGAGTTACCATTCTTTTACCCGGACAGCCTATTCTTCATGGTCAATCATACTGCTACCATCCTAATGGGCCGGTACACATGATGACTGTGAGGAAGAGGATTGGGCCGTTACCTACTCACCGTCTTGCTATGAGACACTCAGTTGACTACTCTTTATCAGATCACTTTACTTCTGATGAATCATTAAGAGATTCATCATCGGATTCATCATCAGATACATCATCAGATTCTTCTTCAGATGCCCTATCTGATTCTTCATCTGGTCATTCATCTTCGGATCATTCATCACCAGCACTACCATCAAGTATGAGATCTAGTCATCAGTTATGTTCATCAGTACTAAGTATCCCTCATTCATCTGCTGCTATTACCGAGAGACCATCTCATTCTTCTTCTGCGGGTCCTTATCGCAAGAGGAGTAGGTCCCCTACCACATCGATACCATTATCTTCACATATACCTGGAGCATTGTCGTCTGTACATGCTGATCTGTTACCACCTCGCAAGAGGACTACGAGTTCTGATTCAGTGACAGATTTAGAGGATTGTTCGGATGAGAGTTCTAAGTCGTCTATACCTAGAGAGACTGGTTTGAGAGTTGACGTTGAGGTTAGGGGTAGTGATGAGCCACACTCAGAGCATGATATCGACCCTGAGGTTTAGGCAGAGATTGATGAGTGTATTGCATATGCGGATGCTCTTAGAGCTGAGGGGATAGATGCTAGGATTGTGGTTGAGACTGTTGCTCGAGATAAGGTCGAGACGAGTGCGAGGGGCACGGTTGAGGTTAAAGATGATAGAGTTACTCATCCTATGGTGTTTGATGATATCCCTAAGCCTACTCAGGAGGGAGCTGTAAAGGTTACTTATGAGACGTTGGGAGACCTGGTACAAAGATTTCATGATCATACTGTGGAGATCCTAGTTCACCGAGTTCAGGTTATTAACAGCATTCAGAGGGATCAGGGGCACATGATCGTAGCGACGGGACAACAGGGTGCTATTCTGTCAGAGAGGATCAGTGAGCTGGAGCGGGATAATACGAGACTTAGAGGCATGATGGATGTTGTGAGTCAGAGAGGTTCCTGATTTTAGCGTAGGGAGTTGCGTGTTCAAAGAGAGATGAGGCACATTTGACATTTTTCATTTTATGATCGTATGAGGATTGCTAGGCTCGAGGCTTGTGCTATGACGCACTTAGGTTACCGTTCTTAGATTGTTCTATGATTGTTTTAGGATTGATCCGTAGTATCTAGTAGTAGCGAATTATTAGGGATTTATAAATCCTATCTTTTGGGAACCGTGATGTAACCGTTGACATTTGATGATATGAAATCTAATATCTATTATTCTATGTTATGATGTTATTAATCTAAGTCTATTTTCGTTTACTCGTTGCATATTGTATTATTACTAAATTATGGCATTATCATAAATTTATTTTGATTGCGTGTTTCCATGTGATGAAACTTGTTATTTTATCGGACCCCATTAATAATCCTGTATCACCTATAATCTCATCATGTGGCATATTTTTATGTTGTAGGACAATGCCTAACACACGATCTAGAGCGACTATGACATGTGAAGTGGTTAACGAGCTAATTGATCGCCGAGTGGCAGCAGCGTTAGAAGCTCACGACGCTGCCAGAAACCTTGAACCCCTAGTGGAAGGTGGGGATGATTATGAAGGTGGAAATGGAGGAGTGAATGAAAATGGGAATGATAATGGAGACGGAGGAGTGAATGGAAACGGAAGTGGATGAGTGAATGGAAATGGAAATAGAGGAGGAAACGGAAATGGAAACGGTAATAGGGACGGATGAGGAAATGGTTATGGGAATCATAACGTGAACCCCAAAGGTTTTGTACATGTTGCTCGAGAGTGCACATATCAAGACTTCCTGAAGTGTCAGCCACTTAAGTTTAATGGGACGGAAGGAGTTGTTGGGTTCACTCGTTGGTTCGAGAAGATGGAAACGGTGTTCCACATTAGTAACTGTCCACAAAAGTATCAAGTGAAGTATGCTACATGCACAGTGCTGAACAGTGCTTTGACGTGGTGGAACTCTCACAAGAGAACAATTAGGGTGGATACGGCATATACCATGAAATGGACGGAACTTATGAAGTTGATGACAGAGGTGTACTGTCCAAGAAACGAAATTTAGAAGATGGAGACCGAGTTGTGGAACTTGACTGTGAAGGGAAATGACTTGACTACTTATACCTAGAGGTTTCAAGAATTAGTTCTGTTGTGCACTAGAATGGTCCCGAATGAGGAGGATAAGGTTGAGTGATTCATTGGGGGATTACCTGACAATATCCAAGGGAATGTGATCGCTGCTGAGCCCACTAGACTTCAAGATGCAATCCGAGTTGCTAACAATCTAATGGATCAGAAACTGAAGGGTTATGCTAGAAATGCTGAAAACAAGAGAAGGTTTGACAACAACCCGAGAGACAACCGTGGGCAACAACCAGCTTTCAAGCGACAAAATGTTAGAGGTCAGAATGTGGCAAGAGCTTACACAACAGGAAACAATGTGAAAAAGGGTTATGTTAGATCCCTCCCCTACTGCAACAAGTGCAAGTTGCACCATGAAGGGCCGTATACTGTGAGACGTAGAAACTATAAAAGGGTTGGTCACATGGCTAGAGATTGTATAGCCGCTGTTTCTCCAAACACTCAGAGGGCCCCAATTGGGAATCAGTCGGGTATTGTTTGTTATGAGTGTGGAAAGCCGGGACATTATATAAAAGATTGTCCTAAGTTGAGGAATCAGAACCATGGAAACAAGACTGGAAACAAGACTGGAAACAAGGCTGGGAACAATGAAGCTACAACAAGGGCTTATGCCATCGGAGGAGGAGTAAACCCTAATTCCAACGTCGTCAAGGGTACGTTCCTCCTCAATAACTATTATGCTTCTATGTTATTCGATTCGGGTGCCGATAGTAGTTTTGTGTCGTCTACCTTTAGTGCCTTGCTTGATGTTGCACCATCCACTTTAGACACTAGTTATGCTGTAGAACTTGTCGCTGGAAGAATTTCATAAACCAGTGTTGTCCTTAGAGACTGCACGTTAGGACTACTAGGTCATCCGTTCGATATTGACCTAATGCCTATAGAACTTGGTAGTTTCGACGTCATCATCGGTATGGATTGGTTGGCGAAGTACCACGCGATGATCGTTTGCGATGAGAAGGTCGTTCGTATCCCTTATGGAAATGAGATGTTGATAATCCGAGGTGATGATTGTGACAACGAGAGCAAGTCAAAGCTGAATATCATATCGTGTACAAAGACCCATAAGTATATTCAAAAAGTATGTCAAGTTTATCTAGCGCAAGTTACATCCAAGAAGACTGAGGACAAGTCAGAGGAGAAGCGACTTGAGGACGTGCCGATCGTATGGGAATTTCGGGAAGTCTTTCCAGAAGACTTGCCTGCGCTACCACCTACTCGACAAGTTGAATTTCAAATCAACTTAGTCCCTGGTGCTGCACCTGTAGCACGAGCCCCGTATCGATTAGCACTAGCCGAAATGCAAGAGTTATCCATTCAGTTGCAAGAACTTTCTGACAAAGGATTTATAAGACCCAGTTCCTCACCATGGGGAGCTTCGGTTTTGTTTGTAAAAAAGAAAGATGGATCTTTTCGGATGTGTATCGACTACCGTAAATTAAACAAACTTAATGTGAAGAACCGATACCCACTTCCGAGAATCAACGATTTGTTTGATCAACTTCAAGGGTCAAGAGTTTACTCTAAGATCGACCTGAGATCTGGTTATCACCAACTCAGGGTTCGTGAGGAAGACATCCCAAAGACAACATTTAGGACTCACTATGGTCACTATGAGTTCCAAGTAATGCCGTTTGGTTTGACTAACGCACCGACAATATTCATGGATTTGATGAACCGGGTGTGCAAATCGTACCTGGATAGATTCGTGATTGTATTCATCGATGATATTTTGATCTACTCCAAGAGCAGAAAAAAACACGAAGGGCATCTTAAGTTAATTTTGAGGTTACTTAAGGAGGAGGAACTGTACGCCAAGTTTTCAAAGTGCTATTTTTGGCTTTCAAAGGTATAATTTATCAGTCACGTGATTGATACTGAAGGCATTCACGTTGATCCTGCTAAGATTGAGTCAATCAAGGATTGGGTGCCACCCAAGACACCAACTGAAATTCATCAATTTTTAGGTTTAGCTGGTTACTACCGACGATTCATCGAAGGTGTCTCGAAGATCGCTAGGCCTATGACACAATTGACTCAGAAAAGCGTAAAGTTTGATTGGGGAGAAAAGACAGAAGCTGCTTTTCAGCTGTTGAAACAAAAATTATGTAGTGCGCCGATTTTGGCCTTACCCAAGGGAAGTAAGAACTTTGTGGTGTACTGTGATGCTTCGCATAAAGGGTTGTCGTGGTTTTGATGCAAAAGGAGAAAGTCATAGCTTATGTATCCCGCCAACTCAAGGTCCATAAGAAGAACTATACCACACACGACCTAGAACTTGGTGCAGTAGTGTTTGCCTTGAAGATGTGGAGACACTATTTGTATGGCACGAAGTGTGTTGTGTTCACTGATCATAAGAGTTTGCAACATATTCTTGATTAGAAGTAGTTAAACATGAGATAACAATAGTGGTTAGAATTGTTAAGTGATTACGACTGCGAGATTCGATACCACCCAGGAGAGGCGAACGTGGTGGTTGATGCACTGACCCAAAAGGAAAGGATTAAGCCACTGTGAGTTCGAGCCTTAGTTATGACTATTGGATTGAATCTTCCTAAGCAGATTCTGAGTGCTCAATCGGAAGCCAGAAAAGAAGAGAACTTCATAACCGAAGATCTGCATGGTATGATTAATAAGCTTGAACCTCGTGCTGACGGAATGTTGTGTTTGAACAACCGGAGTTGGATTTCGTGTTTTGGTGACTTGAGGGCTTTGATTATGCATGAGTCTCATTAGTCAAAGTATTCCATCATCCTGGATCGGATAAGATGTACCAAGACCTGAAGAAGTTGTATTGGTGGCCCAACATGAAAGCAGAAATTGCCACCTACGTCAGCAAGTGTTTAACGTGTGCCAAGGTTAAGGCGGAATATCAAAAGCCGTCTGGTTTGTTGGTTCAACTAGAAATCCCACAATGGAAATAGGAGAATATAACAATGGACTTCGTTACTAAATTGCCGAAGACGACGACTAGTCAAGACACGATTTGGGTAATCGTTGATCGCCTGACCAAGTCTGCTCATTTCTTACCCATGAGAGAGGATGACTCATTAGAGAAGTTGACGAGATAGTACTTAAAGGAAGTAGTCTCAAGGCATGGGGTGCCAGTTTCGATCATCTCCGACCGTGATGGGAGATTTGCTTCACATTTTTGGCGGTCTCTTTATAAAGCGTTAGGTACTCGATTGTATATGAGTACAACTTACCACCCGCAAACTGATGGTCAAAGTGAGAGGACCATTCAAACATTGGAAGATATGTTACGTGCCTGTGTGCTCGACTTTGGAAAAGGTTGGGATAGACATTTACCGTTGGTGGAATTCTCGTATAACAACAGTTACCATACCAGCATTAAGGCTGCACCATTTGAGGCATTGTATGGGCGCAAGTGTCGATCACCTATTTGTTGGGCTGAAGTTGGAGATAGTCAGATTACTGGCCTAGAGATCATCCATAAGACAACTGAGAAAATTATTCAAATCAAGAGCCGTATTAAAGCTGCCCGTGTTCATCAAAAGAGCTATGCCGACATAAGATGAAAACTCCTTGATTTTCAAGTAGGAGATAAGGTTATGTTGAAAGTATTGCCATGGAAAGGGGTGATACGTTTTGGAAAACGGGGAAAGCTTAACCCTCGTTACATTGGACCTTTTAAGATCATTGCCAAAGTTGGAACCGTTGCCTATCGACTTGAACTCCCGGAGCAGTTGAGCAAAGTTCATAGTACTTTTCACGTCTTTAACTTGAAGAAATGCCTATCCGACGAAACTCTTGCTATACCGTTGGATGAAATCCAAATCGATGACAAGCACCAATTCAATGAAGAACTTGTAGAAATCATGGACCGTGAGGTCAAGTGTTTAAATCAAAGTCGCATTCCGATTGTTAAGGTACGTTGGAACTCGAGGAGAGGTCCTGAGTTCACCTGGGAGCGTGAAAATCAAATGCAGAAGAAATATCCGCACCTTTTTGCTAATCCTGTACGTGCGTCAAATGCTACGTCTTAAGCTTTGAGGACAAAGCTCTTCTAACGGGGAAAGGATGTGACACCCTATAAAATTCAGGTCAATATTTTTACCGATTCCGTTCGTTATTTTAACTTTTATAAGTTACATGTTAATTTGAAGTTGATCCGGGAAGTTGTTCTGCGTAAAAATTGAAAATCGTTATCAGAAGCGTTCCGACGTCGGAATGAGATTAGTTTACGTTAATTATTATTAATAAAGTCATTTTATGTCATTTCGTGGTTTACGAATATTTACGTTTGCAATTTTTATATTTTTGGCGTGAGTTTACGTTTTTAGCGTTTTTGATCAAACGGAGCCCCAGAAACCTATCACCTTTGCATGTAAACCCATAATAACATATTACAAGAATCTTAGTACAAGATTCAAGTTTCAAGTCCTCCCCTACACCCCATATATTTTCGGTACAAGTAACAAAAGAGGGAAAACCAAAATTTTGAAAGTTAATAACATCACATGCATGCAAGTCATGAAAGATGACATGTTGTCTTGTTCTCTACTACATGCCAACTTCCTTACATCATAAACCTTACACCCTTGGACCACAACTCCACTAGTGAGTCATTTGATCTCACCTTGGAGCCAAAGCAAAGATTTTTTTGTCCCTTTCCCCCTTGGCTAGCTCGATCGGACCATAAGGACCACAAAGGGTGGCTCAAGCCACTTCACATAAGCCAATGGTTACCTTAAACCCTAGTCACTTGCTATATAAACCATACATTAAAGATTTTAGGTAATTTTTTTCATAATTCGCCTCACCAAAAATCATTTTCCTCTCCCTTTTCTCTCTTTGGCCGTGGCACACAAACACACACACACAAACAATCCATTCTTTTGATTTCTATCAAGATTCACACATCCTAAACTTTATTTTATCAAGATCTAAGGTGTTTCCAAGAAAGGGTTTCATTTGATTTCAAGTGTTTTCAAGGATTTATAAGTTAGGGTTTAGTTTTATACTTGGGTTTTCAAGATCTACTCATCTTATTTCAAGTTTCTTGTGTTTTCCATCTTGTTCATTATTTGTAAGTAAACCCTAACCTTCTTTTGACTTCTTTATGTTCTTGTATTTCTATTCAAGATCTATACATCCATATGTTTGTGTTATGATTTTCAAAGCTTATTAAGTAAGTTTTTATAAATAATAAAGATGTTGGTATTTTTAAGTACTCGTATTGTAGTCTTGGCGAGATCGAGTGTTCTTGTGTGTTGAAACAAAGATGGTGATGGGATTAGGAATAGATTAAGTTTGGTTTTGTTGGTTGTTTTAGTAGTGAATGAGTTTAGGTTAGATTAGACACTATTGTGAAGTTTGGTTGGATTTTTGGAAGCGTTTGCGAAAGATGTGCTTGCTGATCCGAAATTATAATGAGGTTTTAGGTCACTTAAAAATATTTTCATTAGCCTAAAAGGTAGTTTTTGAATAGCTTATTTCGAATAGATAAGTTTTCATATCTCGAACACTAAAAGAGGACTTAAAACGGCCGAGTTATGGCGAAATGAATCTTGGAACGTTTTTGAGAAAAATAACTATATAAGCTTGCTGATTGGAATTAGAAAATGGCTTTTCGGACACTTTCAGGATGTTTTGAGCTTTTAAAATGTGGGCGAAACAAGTAATAACGTTAGTATATTAAGTAGGAACTTTTAAAAATGTCACAAACTTAATGTCGGATTTCTAAAACGGGAAACTTCTAAAAATAGAAACTTTTTTGTATTTATTAATGAGACGGACTTAGAAAGCGGGTGTTTAGGTTTCACTAATGCGTTTAGGGTAAATGAAATCATTTTATATTAGGGGAAGATATTAACGTCCCGAAACTTAGAACTTTCCAAAAATAGAAACTTTCTAAAAATAGTAACTTTCCAAAATAAAAAACTTGTAGTAACATAACGTAACGTATCTATAAACCTTATACTATTGTAACAACACGTTTTTTATTCTATAAACTAAATGCACAAACACTTATGGATGTCTATTTTCATTAAGTATCTTATTCGATGTTTCGTATTTATTTCTTGTTTCTGAAGTGCGTCTTTTAATTAGGTCGCGATTAGAGTCGTTCGATATCGTTGTTATCTCCGTTGATTTTTTTGCTCACTATTTGGTGAGTTCATAGCCCCACTCTTTACTCGTTTTGAATAAATGTTTTATAACTTGGGGTGAGAAACATTGCTTGCTTTTAAAACTGGACACAAGTACTATACGTAAAATTTCCCTAGTTAATTGTTGCCTAATAGTGTTTTAGACCACTATTTTGGCCCGAATCATCATGAACCGTTATTTACCTTTAACCGACAAGGCTGGTTAAGGAGCGCATGAATAAAATCTGATCTATTTGGGCTAATAATGCCCATGCCGGGTTTTGTAATTTCTTACTGGTCGGAACTTGATGGACTGTACAAGGCCAACAAATGTTATCATGTCAAAACTAGTTAGTTGTCTTTGTCGGGCACATACCCTTAAGGGTAGAACTGGGTGTCTTGGTCAGACACCTACCAGGGCAAATTTTATTAGGCAATGTAGATACTACCTCCCCATTAGCTTCGGTGTCATGAGCTTAGTGCAATGTAAATGCCTCTTTATGTGAAGTTGTATCTCCTATAACTGTCACATAGGTTTTAAACCTTGTGGTCCACACTGATAATATTTGAACTAAACCTATGAATTCACCAAATTTATGTTGACATTTTAAGAATATTTTTCTCAGGTGCTTAGCTTAGATGTCATTGCTTGATTTATGTGAAGTCTATTTGCCTAGACCGGTCTTTAAGAATTTATCTATGTTTTTAAATATCATTATTGAAACTCATTTAAGCTTCCACACTTTAACTCTTAAATCATTTGAATTTGATCGATGTAAAACTTATTGATATTTTGAATTTATGCAACGGTGATTATTTTCAAAACGTACCCTTTGGGGTCGTTCTTTATGCTTTGTACTTGAGATATTCATGAACGCCACGCCCCCAAACGCTTATTCTGACAGGACCCTATTTGGGGGTGTGACAGAAGGGAAAGAGATCGAAGCGACACAAGAAACATCGAGCTCATTGATAAAAGAAGCAGCCTCCTCAACACCTTAACCAAAATTCTAGCCGACATCCTCATGATCGAGCAAGTCTTAGATGCCTCATGACCACTCCTAGGTGATTTTAGGAAGGACGAAAGGCAATTCTTTAAGTTTCACACTGACCATGGACACGACACAAACAATTGCAGAGAACTCAAAATAGAAATCGAAAAAGCAATCAACCAGGGCAAGTTGGATCACTTAACAAATATTGGCAATGCACCCTATCGCGAACCATTCCATGGGATGCCTTTGTCCCTTTAGCAGACCCATTCGTCATCACAACAGTCATAGCTTCATACAAAGTCAGCAGAATCTACATGGACGAAGGATGCTACGTCAACATAATGTACGAACACTGCTTCAACAAACTACCAACACACATCAAATGTGGACTTAGGACAACAATAACACCCCTGATAGGCTTCACATGAGAGATATTTTACCCGCATGGTACATCGAAATCACGGTGGGTACACACCCACTAATAAAGACAATCATGTTGACATTCCATATTGTCAGGCCGACCTCCAAGTATAACGTCCTATTAGGAAGAAGAGTGATGCGTATTTTCTTTTAAATATTATTCACCAAGTTTTAAATTTATAAAACTCGATTCACCTATGGTCTACAACGCACTAACATGCAGAGAACTCGGTCACATGTAGTGTAGTATTGGTAAATCCGAGGTCGTCCCAAGAGATAAAGGCTGGTCTAAAATCTGAGTTTAAATGGTTGTCACGTTTAAAAGCTGTTTAGAAGTTTATATTGCAAGAGAATAAATGAGAAGAATAAAACTAGTTTAATCAATCAATGGAAATGGTATAGTGGAAGGCTACTAAGAAGATGAACCCATTTAATTGAATATCCTAAGTTTAATTATCTCGATCTCAAGTGCAATGCCTAATTCTTATTTTATTAGTGGTTCTAAAACCAACAGATCTGAATTGACGTTCGTGGTCCGTCCTATACTTCCAAGGATCCCAATTTCTCAAAAGTCTTGATGTTAAGGTATCCTGGTTGTAGCTATCAAGTACCAACCATCCAAAAAACTTGTCTATAACCTAAATAGATTATTAACCCTCTCTAAAAGAGTTCATGCGCTTTTTAAAGTATTTAGAGTAATTCAGGCGGTAATCAGATCGATTCCTACACTGGAGAGAGATTCCAACTTATCCTAATACCCTGTAATCCTAAGTTCAGTGGTTTGCTTAATAAAAGGACTACAGGATCAAAACTACCCTTCAATATTGTCAAAACGCAGGGATCTATGACAAGCTATAAGAATATCTAACAAAACAATTATCAGACAAAGAGATCAAAAATAGATAAACAAAGAATAATTAACAAATTAAATGACAAGAACAAAAATTAAGCATAATAAATATCAAGCATCAACAAATTAAGTCGAGATCAAATAAATCATCAAAAATAATTAATTGAAATCAAACTGTAATAGTTGAGGAATCATGTACAAATCATGCTAAAATAATGCTCGTGATCTTCTAGTTGGATCCCGTGACGAACCCCAGCAGGCAGGCTACCTGCTTTTTCTTTTCCTTTTCGTCTTTTGAGTCGGCAAACCCACGAACCACCTGATTGGAATTGAATTGAATAAATAAAAATCATTCATTCGAATGATATATATATATATATATATATATACTACATTTAATGTTTGGGACTTTGACGCTTTTGGTCCCTGAAGTTCTTTTATAATTTCACTCCTTCCTTAAAACTTTATAACTATTGCACATAATAAGTCCCTGCGATAAGTCATCATTACGGCGTAACTCCACCGACCTTGTTACGTCGTAATCCTCCTGACGCGGCTTTTCAATATTTAGTAGAAAATTGGTTACGGCGTAATTACATCGACCTGTTATGCCGCAACCCTTAGTCGGCATCAATATCTTCATTATTAATAATTAATTACGTCGTAACCTCTGCTGGATGGTTATGCCGTAATTCCTCTAAGCTTGCAATTCTTCGATCTCGTTCATCTATAAAAATATAGTACCCCTACTAAATAATATAGTAGTGGTACTATTCTTCACTTGGCTCATAGGCTGCTTCCTGGAGAAATATAGTAGCCATCCAATGATTTTAGTACTTCTACTAAATAAATTTGTATCTGTACTATTTTTGGCCATTTTTCGCCATTTTTCCGTTATAATGCCTTTAATTACCTGAATTTGGAAAATAAACGAATTAAGTACCGTATTCATATAAAAATGATATAAAGCAAGGCAATAAATGCGAGAATTTGATATATAAAAGTATTAAATATTTGATGTTATCAAATATCCTCCCACTTGACTTCTACTTGCCTCAAGTAGAACCTTTTAAATAATTCTCAAAAAGAAATCTCCCAAGTTATCCAAGAAGATATGCATTTAAAAATTACCTATGCTAGAAAATTCTAAACCGAGCACCTTAGGAAAGGAAAAATGAATCACACTCATACTCTCACTAATCTATGTGTTTCATTTTTGGTGATCACTCAACTGCTCAGTCATGGCGAGTATTCTATTATAAGCTTGGCAAGGATACTAATCTCCACCACTAGAGTCTAGATGCAACTATTCAAAAAGGAAAATGGGTTGACACAAAGGCTTACGGGGTGAATCATCCTCTAAATGCAATCTTTACTAAAAGCGTTACACCAACAAGTGCAACAAAGCCACACATACACATCCATAATGACGGATGAGACATGTATGATTGCTCGCTCCCTCATTCGATCAAATCCAAAGGTTAGGATGGAGGATGATATAGGGTATATATCTTCTAATCTTTCACCAAAAGCGTTACACCAACAAGGGCGACAAACCATATATACACATCCATAACGATGGAATAGACATACATGATTGCATTCAATTCCCCCATTCGAGTAAAACCAAAGGTTAGGGATTAGGCATGGACATTTAAATGGTGTTAAATAAAAACACAAAACAAATAGTTTCCTAAGTCCACAATCTCCCCGTCACTGGTCGCATTCAAATCCGATAAGGCAAAAACAAGAGTTAAAAGGGGTCTTCATAATACACGAGTTAATGGGTATGAAATATAGTGTAATGCCTCATAATCTTTATAAACTAGGCAAATAGGACACACTAACTCGGCCTTCATCATCAATGAAAAGATTATGTGCTAAATTTTTTTAAAATTTTGGCCAAAATTAGAACATAATCTTACCACATACTCCAACATATCTCATTTCTATCTTCCCCCCACTTGAGATGTACAATGCCCACATTGTATAATTATAGACTTATAACAGATTGGAGAGATAGAAATGACACAGGTTTATAAGAACTACCCGTTTACAAGGACGGGTAATCATCGCCAGCTGAATAAGGCAGGAATGCTACCACAATACGACATATAAGCTGGTTTATAATTTATTTATAAACACTTGCTTGCATGCTTTTTATTCTATTTTTTTCATTTTTTTGATGCAAGACAAGGATACAATGAAACGAGAATTACAATACAGACACATATATACATGTGTATCCCCCACTTGCGATCAACTATCTTCAAAACTCGACTCTCTTTAAATACCCTCAATCTTAACCCACGACTTTCACCAGTGAAACCAAAATTAACCAGCAACTCCCCGATCATGGACTAAAGAAACTACAGGGTAGGCTACGCGAAAGGTGTAACGAAACAACATATAATGAGTTTAACACAAGGAATGGCTCAACATGGTGTACTAGTCGTATCTTGCACTAAAGGTGTGTGCAACAAAGGGGTTAACAGGGGGATTGACTAATTAGTGTGAGAAGTCAATATACACAACACATATGTAATAACCCCAAAAAGGGTCGCAGCGGAAATATGTCCGAAAGTGTTACTTCATGAATATATTGCACAAGATACAAGAGAACGACCTCTAACTGAGTCATTTGAAAAGTACCCTCGTTGATTTGATTAAAATAAATAAGTTACAACATGTGTCCCAATAGTTTGCATCAAAATAAAAGACCTAAAATAGTACAAAGAGGAATGATAGTTTGCATGTATATAAATATCCATGAATGTAATCTTGTAAAATTTTGGACTCCAATGCACGTGTAGCTTGGGCGCCTTATCGATTGGCACCTTCTAAAATGAAAGAGTTGTCGGAGCAACTAAAAGAACTATCTAACAAAGCCTTTATAAGACCTAGTTCCTCACCCTGGGGAGCTCTGGTCTTGTTTGTCAAGAAGAAGGACGGATCATTTTGGATGTGCATTGATTATCGGGAATTGAATAAACTAACGGTGAAGAACTGTTATCCACTTCCAAGAATTGACGATCTAATTGATCAGCTTCAAGGGTCGAGTGTCTACTCGAAGAACGAACTACTCGGGTTATCACCTACTGAGGACAGGAGCGATGGAGAAGTGCCGAGGGAGTGAAGGTGGGGAGGAAAAGAGGGTTCGAAAGAAGACATTCCGAAACCGCTTTCGAACCCGTTACGGCATTATAATTTCAAGTTATGCCGTTTTGTTTGACAAACGCACCTTCCGTATACATGGACCTCTAAAACCGGGTGTGCAATCATAATTTGTTAAATTGTAATTGTCTTTAATTATGAATATTCAGTATATTCGAAGAACAAACAAGAGCATAAAGCACTTTAAGTTAATCTTAGAGTTGTTTTATCTTAAAAGAGAGTAGTTGTATGCCAAGTTTTCAAAGAGTGAAATTGGATACCTAAATAAATTCCTCGGTCACGTGATTGACACCAGGTATTCACGAAGACCTTCCAAGATCGAATCCATTAAAGATTGGGCATCTCCTAAGTCGCCAATGGAGAACGACAATTTTTTAGGCTTCGCTGGTATTATCGAAGATTCATTAAAGGGTTTTCGAAGATCGCTAAACCAATGACCAAGCTCACCCAGAAGAAGGTCAAGTTTGAGTGGGGTATAACATAGAAGCAGCTTTTCAACTGTTGAAGCAGAATTTGTGGCATGCACCAATCATGGCCTACCTGAAGGAACGAAGATTTTAAATCCGGCATACTGCCGATGCTTCAAAGAAGGTTAGGGCGCTATGTTAGGGGTGGGATTGTATTAATGCAAAGAGAGAAAGTAATTTCTTATGCATCACGCCAATTAAAAATTCATGAGAAGAACTATACAACTCATGATTTGGAACTTGGATCGGTAGTGTTTTCTCTGAAACTTTGGAGACACTATTTGTACGGAACCAAGTGTACGGTGTTCACGGATCACAAGAGTCTACAACACATTCTTAATCAAAAGGAGCTGAATATGAGGCAGCGTCGTTGGTTAGAACTGCTCAGTGATTACGACTGTGAGATCCGTTACCACCCGGGGAAAGCGAATGTTGTTGCTGATGCTTTGAGCAGGAAGGAGCGGAGTAAACCATTAAGAGTTCGAGCCTTAGTGATGACTATTGGCTTGGATCTTCCTAAACAAATCCTGAATGCTCAGACTGAAGCACGAAAACCAGAGAACATCAAGAACGAAGATGTTGGAGGTATGTTGCTTGAAAATTCTAAGGATCCGGAGAAATTTAGAACGGAAAAGTTGGAACCCCGTGCGGATGGAACTCTATGCTTCAATGGCAGGAGTTGGTTACCATGTTATGGCGACTTGAGGACTGTGATCATGCACGAGTCCCACAAGTCAAAATATTCTATCCATCCGGGTTCTGACAAGATGTATCAAGACATGAAGAAGCTATATTGGTGGCCCAATATGAAAGCCGACATCGCCACCTATGTTAGTAAATGTCTGACGTGTGCCAAGGTCAAGGCAGAACATCAAAGGCCATCAGGATTGTTGGTACAACCCGATATACCTCAATGGAAGTGGGACAATATCACTATGGATTTTGTCACGAAGCTTCCTAAGTCGTCATAAGGCTACAATACCATTTGGGTGATTGTCGACCGACTGACTAAGTCCGCAATCTTTGTACCAATGAGGGAAACTGATCCCCTAGAGAAACTGGCAAGAATGTACCTAAAGGAAGTGGTCATGAGGTATGGAATCCCTATCTCAATTATTTATGATCGTGACCCTAGATTCACATCAAACTTCTGGAAGTCCCTTCAGAGAGCTTTGGGTACTAACTTTGACATGAGTACTGCATATCATCCGCAGACTGACAGACAAAGCGAGAGGACTATTCAAACTCTCGAGGATATGCTGCGTGCCTGTGCGATCGACTTTGGAAAGGGTTGGGTTAACCATTTGCCATTAGTCGAATTCTCATATAACAATAGCTATTACGCTAGCATTAAGGCTGCACCATTTGAAGCACTTTACGATCGAAAGTGTCGTTCACTTGTGTGTTAGGCCGAGGTTGGACAAGTGCAACTCACTGGTCCAGAATTAGTTCAAGAAACAACAAAGAAGATCATCCAGATCAAGCAGAGGATGCAAGTCGCCCATGATAGACAAAAGAGTTACGCCAATTTAAAGCGTAAGCCGATGGAGTTTCAAGTTAGAGATAAGGTTATGCTTAAGGTTTCACCTTAGAAAGGGGTCATACATTTTGGCAAACGGGGGAAGTTAAACCCCAGATATGTTAGAACTTTCAAGGTGTTGGAAAGGGTTGGAGACGTTGCTTACAAGCTTAAGCTTCCTGAAGAGTTGAGCAGGGTTCACAATAGGTTTCATGTATCCAACTTGAAGAAGTGTTATGCCGACGAACCATTAGCTGTTCCGTTGGATGGACTTCACTTCGATGACAAGCTTTATTTTGTCGAGGAGTCGGTAGAAATCATGTATTATGTAGTTAAACAGTTGAAGCTAAGCCGCATTCCAATAATTAAGGTTCGATGGAACTCCAGGAGAGAACCTGAGTTCACTTGGGAAAGTGAAGACCAATTCCGGAAGAAATATCCACACCTCTTCACAAAAACCGCACCGTCGTCAAGTGCCACGTCTTAAGCCTTAAGGACAAGGCTCACTTAATGGGGGAAGACTATAACACCCCATGTTTTAGGGTCATTTACGACGTCAATAAATTCACTATGTATTTTTAGTATTGTACGCGTTTGCTTTTAAATCGTAATCGTTAAGTTAAATCGCGTAAGCTAAAAATTATCGTTCAATGCAAACGGGCATCAAACAATTAAATATTTACATCAAGCAAGTGTTAAGTGATTATTTTGAGGATAATTATTAACTTTGTTCATTTTATTTTTATTGGTTACGTAAAGTGTTTACATTTCGCGATAAAATACGTTTAGGCATTCCCGGAACCACCAAAACTTTTCTACGCTTCAACAAATACCCACAATTATACCCAATACTTAAAAATTTCATAAATACCTTATATATGAGCTTATATGGCCGGATTCATATAGAGAAATACAAAGAAATAGCTACAAAACACCATTCTTAAATTTCATGGGATGTTCTCTACTTTTAGGAACCAAGGGCTTAATTTTCTTACTAGTCCTAATAGTAACTTGACCACTATTTCCCTAAAACCCTCACTTGTGTCTAAAGACTTCCTATACTATATTTGACTAGTCCAAATAATATATAAACAAAAGCAACTAGTAAGTAAACTCATACACTTCATTTGCATAAGAAATTTTCACACAATTCTCTTGTCTCTCCCACTCAAACCCACGGCCAAACTTAAACATACATACCCAATCCATAAAATATTATTTACAACATTTACACACATTCCCACATGATATCTAAGATAACCTAAGGTGATTTGAAGGTTTGGTTTAAGGTTTACAAGTGTCATACAAAGGAAAAGCAAGATTAGAGTTTCATTTGGAATTAGGGTTTTCAAGGGTTGTAAGCTAGGGTTTGGTTTCTAAACAAGGGTTTAGATCACTTTGTTCATCACTACACTTCATATTAAGGTTACCTAAAACTCTTAATCTCTTTGTTTTCATGATTTTATGCATATAGAATGTTTGTGTAGTTAATCACCATCTAAGAACATGTTTACTTGTAAAAATGGATTTTTACACTTGTTTATGATTTGGTAAACTTTTATATATGTTGTATGAATGTTCATATCATGTTATAATGGAAGTATAAGTAATCGATACAAAGTGTCTGGTTATGGTATAAAAAAAGTATATGTAAACAAGTTAACTAAAAAGTATACTTATGAAAGTTCATGGATAAATAAGTGTGTACACATTTGGATCTTGTGATTTTTGGACAATATATGGACTAATAATGGGCTAGAGATCCTAAGGATGTAATACATGTGATGATAAGTGTGGTAATAGACTGGTAACAAAGTGGTTAAGCTAGAAAGTCATAAAAACTAATTTTAAACACATTTTATCAAAAACTTCAAAGTGGGTTGTTTAGAATTCGAATTTAACATATTTATTTTATATTTTTATAAAATACTACATCTCACAAGGATTCCAAAATGGTAAGAAACATGAAAAATGGATTAATAACGAAGAAGATACGTAGTATACAAGTTATACGTTAATTAAACGCATTATAAAAGAAATTTTATAAAAACAAGTTAAAAAATACTACTGATATATAAGGTTGGTTATTTTTCTCAGATCACACATATTTTTAGGATTCCAAAACAATAAGAATCGTAATTTTTCGATCAATAACGAAGGAGTTATGAATTACGCGAGTTTATATACTTAAATGTATAAAAATACTTTTATAAAACTATTTTTATAAAAGTTACTATTCATCTCAGACATGAACATTTTGAAAACACCATTAATATGATAGAACTTTTAATAACAAAGACGTGCTCGAAAGAATCGCTAAAAACGGAGCTATAACGAATAAAATACGACATTTACGGGTTTTACGATAACTAAAGCTATAAAAATAAATTTATAAACTGTCATGAACAGTAAAAAGTACTGTTCACCAGTAGGTCAAAAATATGAAAATGTAAAATTTTGATAACTCGTCTTAATACGAAAGCGTGGACATAAGAAACGTAAGAAACGGGCTTAAAACGAAGAAATTGCGTCGTTTTTACTATTGAGATATTTATAAACGTTTTAACTTTATAAATACGATTTCACAAACGCAATTAGATGGTGATGTAGCTATATAGAATTGTATATGGTAGTAGTTAATCAAAGTGCTTAGTACTTATACGACCTATATTGGATTAGGTTGCATTCGATCATTATCTTGACGTATTTTCTGTGATATATTTGATTATCATTTACTCAAGGTGAGTTCATAGCCCCATGTTTTACATTTTAATGATTTACAATTTTTGGGTGAGAAACATATGCATGTTTTATAATTGGACGCAAGTGGACATTTCACATTTACGATTACGTGTTTGCCTAAGTAGCGATAACCCATCTGAGCCCATTATCATGAACTGTCAATTACTGTTGTGAGCGCGAATGTTATAAATAGATCTATTTGGGATTGACATCCCCATTCGGGTGAGTCATGCTCACTGTATCGGTTTGCCGGACAACAAACGTATACCATGTTAGACATAAGATGTTGCGGTTTAGAACATCATCACGGGCAATGTTGGCAATTTATATTGTAATTCATACATGTCGAGCTTCAGTGTCATGAGCTTAGGAAAACATAATTACATTTTATGATGTTTGCATCTGTTGCGTTATCATGGGAAATCTTGCGGTCCTACACTATACATTTTATAAACCTATGAATTCACTCAACAATATGTTGACGTTTTAAGCAATGTTTTTCAAGGGATCAATAAGGCACGAGGTGCAAGGGATACATTGGTGGTTTTGATTTGGATGTCATGCATTAAAGATTTTATCGCATTACATTTTGTATATCTGTTATGGGCTAGAAATCTTTGTATTTTGAACAAGTGAACAAGTGAAGCTTCGGGCTTTTGTAACAAACAATTTGTTAAATCCAATGTATCAGTTTTAAACGGCTTTTAATGGTCGTTCTTATATATATCTTGTGTTATTGATCAATGAAGTACCACCCCCAACCTATATTCCGATGCGACCCAATTTGAGGGTGTTACATGATCAAGGGTCCGATGTGAACGTCATGCCATTATCCACTTACAAAAGGTTGAACGACTAGAAACTTGTAGAAACCGACATTAGGCTTTCCCTAGCTAGTCAGTCACATATCTACTCCTTAGGAAAAGCCGAAGACGAGTTGGTTGAGATAGCCGGTTTCGTGTAACCTGTTGATTTCGGCATATTAGACATTAAGGAAGATAGGAGAAAACCATTTATCTTAGGAATATCATTTTTGACGACAGCCAGAGCCGAAATTAAATTCGACAAAGGGTCAATAACTTTAAAATCTGGCAAGAGTAAGGTTAATTTTCACAAATGGCTCGAGCTCTTCTGCAAGTTTGAAAAAAGAGAAGGAGATAAAATTGACGCATTAAGCATTGTAAACGAACGTATTTTAGAATGAGAAGAGAGGATTAAGTAACATCATAAGAAGGAGTTGGAATTTGATCAATGGAGAAATAAGATGTTCAATAATAAGAGCTGCGAATTGAAAGATGAAAGTGGTAAAAGTGGAAGTAGTAAAAACAAAGGAGGAGTCATGATTCGTCGTAAAACGCATCGGTAATAATATTCCCTTTAGAAATAAGAATTACTTTAGGAAAAGTAATAATTATCCTCCCGGAGTCGAGTCCATGGCGAGATATGAATTTGAATTTACGTTTATGTTTCTAATTTGATGCTTGATTATCAACGATTTTTGGCTTGTTTTTTAAAATAAATATTTAAACTACGAAATATTAAGTAAATAGGTCTAAAATATATATAAAACAAATATGCTTGTCAAGTGAGGTGAAAAGATCCTTAAGTATGAAGGTAATTTGTTATCGATGAATTAGTACGCGTCTAATTAACTATTTTCTCACAACATTGGTTTGTTTTGAAAATAATCTCTTATCTTGGTATTAATTACTAGATTATTGTTTAGTTATCCCTTCAGCTTTTTCTCGTCAAAATAACCAAACAAGAAATCTAAATAATCCGAAAACTATTAATCAACAACACTTTTTAAATTTTCACACTTAATTCACTAATCATTTCTCACTTAACAAGCATATAATAACTACTCACTAATCATACTAACATCCAAATTAACAATAATAAACATATTAATCTAATTATGCTAAAAACTACTAAATATTGAAATAGGAAAGAAAGTAGAACCCGATTGAAGCAACAAAAACAAAATAACCACCCGATTTAATAAACTAAATAAAACACTTAAGTTTATTTATAATTTAGATTTTATAAAACTAATTAGTTGATAAAGTTAAAAACTTTATATACTAAAAAGCTTGTAAAATCTATAAAATCTAAACTTAAGAAATTAAACTAGCTTATTAAACCCTTAAGCTCATCGCCTTAGATGTTGTAATAGTTTCATCAAAACACCACACAATCAAGGTTAATAAACAAGATAATAATAAGCTAGAGATTAAGCTAAAAAGGAACTATGAGCTATTAAAAACTAAAACTTTAGATCTAAATCCACCCGAAACTAAGGTGTTCTCTTCGAAAAGTAAACGCGTATCGGGTATATTTAAGGATTAGATCTAATAACAATAAGCTAATAGAAAAAGCTACAAACTTTAAGCTAAAACAAATGATAAAAATATAAACTTGGACAATAAGAAAGCTTATTTGAATCCTTTTAAACACCGAATACTATGATAAATAAGCTAAATCAAATAAGCTAAGAAAAAGCTTATCCGAACAATAAGCTAAATTTCAATAAACCAAAAATAAGCTATATGAATAAGCTTAAAAGAAATAAAATCATAAAAGAGATAAGCAAATAAAAACCCCACTTATAATAATCTAAAAACAATTTTATAAAAGATAAGCTCTTAATAAGCTAATAAAGCTTATAAGTGCTTATTTAATATAAAAGAGCTTATTAGAATAATATAACAAGGAATAGAGGGTTAAGAAAAAGAAATAAGCTAAGTGACACCAACCTTAACAATCATCATCTTCATTAATAACAATAAGCAAATACAATAAGCTAAATCTAATAAGCTAAAACAAAAGACAAGAGTTTGGCTAGAGAAAAGAATAAAAGATGTATAAAATGAGTTGTTAATACAAATAATGTCTAAAAACATTATTTATATTTTTCGACCTCTCAACGTTTTGATAATAACAAAATGTAAAAACATTTATGATAAAATTAAACGCTTACAAATTATTAATCGTAAAATTCCATTTCTAAGATTAGTAATCACTTAAGGTATAAACAAACAAATCATTAAGCATGATTAGTGATCAAGAAAATATTTTTCTCTTATCCATTACATTTTTACAAAATACTTTCACAAAATTAATTATACAAATTATTTTCTAATTAAAAGAAAAGTTTTATTAAAAACATAAAATTTAAAATTCAAATTTTCCCCCCAAAATGGAATGTTCCATACTAGATACAACATTTCCTACAAAAAGACAAAAAAGAGAGCGTAGTCTACTGGGCGGACCCTTTATAGGCCTGGCGGCCCCCAAATATATCTAGGACCGCCGGGATCGCCGCCAATGACCGTTGGATTACCCTGCCTATAAATACGGCTACATTCCTTGCAGAAAATCAGACCTCTTTGCACGAATCTTCTCACACTTCTTTCTCTCTTTAAAAACCTTCTTTCTCTCACTAAATACCTTGATCACTAACATCTCTTGATCTTGTTTCAATTGATCTAATCTCTTCTTCTCATCTCTTCCCTCTCATTCACGTGCAAGAGAAGATCATTCGTATTCGTCAAGAAACGGATTGTTATTTAGAGATCTCACCTCTTTTCTTCTAAGTACCAAATCTCTATTGTAATTATCTAGTGTATTTGTGTGATTCGGATATTGTGTAAATCCGATAGTGTAGATCTAGTGATTATGTATTGATTGTGAAGTGGTAGATTGGTTCTAGCTAAGATTAGGACTCGACATTAAGCTTAGTGTTAGAAAATAACGTTAGCGACGTGTAAACGGTTTTCTCCGCCTGAAGGGAGCTTGTTGACATAGTGAAATCTCTAGTGGGAAACTCAGGGAGTGGAGTAAGGCGAAGAAGAGCCTCATAGCCGAACCACTATAAATCTTGGTGTCTTGGTTTGATTGTTCCTTCTCTCATCTCTTTATATTGTTGTGATTGTTATTTACTATTAGTTTAGATATTTACTTGGTTGATTCATATTATTGGTTGGTTGAACATACTACTCGAATCTAAGTATTTTGAAAGCAAACTTTTAAAACAAAAACGAACTTGTGAACTATTCAACCCCCCCCCCTTCTAGTTTCCACAATTGGTATCAGGAGCCAAGGTCACTCAATATTTTTAAAATATACTGTATTTTAAAGCTTGGATCGATCTATATAGATCCGATAAATAATCTAAAAGGCAACTATTGTAAATACCACCACTCTTATGAAGTGTTGTTTTTATTTATTAGGAAAAATAGATTCGAGACATATGTTAAATCAAAAGATCTAGATCTTTGGCATGTTATTACCAACGGTGATTTTAAACCTATTGAACAAAATCCAGAAACCAAATTAGATGAGGTTATCCCTTTTGAAAAACAAAGTGATGATCTTAAAAAGAGACTTGCGAAAAATAACGAAGCTAAAATGGTTATTTATAATGCTTTGCCTAGAAAAGAATATGAAAGAATTTTCATATGTAATACGGGAAAAGAAAATTGGAAAACATTGTTAATCACCCATCAAGGTAATAGTCAAGTCAAAGATAATAAGATCGACCTTTTGGTTCAACAATATGAACAATTCGTTATTTCCGAAGACGAATCTATAGATAGTTCTTTTGCTAGATATAATACTTTTATTACTAGTCTAAAAGCTCTTGATGAAGGTTACTCTAGCAAGAACTATGTTAGGAAATTTCTTAAGGCTCTACATCCTAAATGGAGAGAAAAGGTCACGGCAATTGAAGAGTCGAAAGCCTTAACATCACTATCTCTTGATGAACTTATCGGGAACCTCAAAGTTCACGAAATGATGATCAAGAAAGATTCTAAAATAGTCAAAGCAAATGTGGAAAGGAAATCTCTTGCTTTAAAGGCTAAGAAAGAATCTAGTGATGAAGAGTGTTCGACTTTCGGAAGTAAAGACGAAGAATACGCCATGGCGGTAAGAGACTTCAAGAAGTTCTTCAAAAGAAGAGGTAGATTCGTGAGACAACCTCGGAACGACAAAAATACGTTTCAAAGAAGCCGAGATGACAAAAACAGTGAAAGTGATAGAAAATGCTTTAGATGCGGCGACCCGAATCATCTTATTGGAGAATGTCCAAAACCACCGAAAGACAAGAGAAAGGAAAAAAAGAAAAAAAAAAAAGAAAAGAAAAAAACGAGAAAAGGAAGAAAAGGATAAAAAGAACCAAAGAGCATTTGTCGGAGGTTCTTGGAGTGATAGCGGTGAAGAAGATGATGAGAAAGTCAATAACGAAACATGTCTAGTTGCTCAAACTTTAGTGATGAGAACTCGTCAATAGATGACTTAGTGCTAGATAATGAATATGATAAATTATGCAAAATAAGTTTAAAGATAATCACTAAAAACAAAAGATTAAAAGCCACTAGAAATAATTTAGAAAAAGAACTTAGTGTTCTAAAGAAAAAGTGTCTACACTCAAGAAAAACAAGGGAGTTGATCTCGAATGTGTAAAGTGTCATATGCTTAAAATTGAGAATGAAAAACTCAAAGAGGAAGTCACTAGAATAAATAAATTTGAAAAGAGTACACAATGTCTAAATGAAATGTTAACTAATCTAAAACCCTCTGGTGAAAAATTAGGTTTAGAATGTAATTCATTTGAAGCATCATCTAGTGGAACTAAAGAAATAAAATTTGTGAAAGCTCAGAAAAAAGCGTCTTCTGATGGAGGTCCCATAAATATGGGCGGCCCCTAAAGTGTTAAGGCGGCCCCCAAAATAATTATGGGACCACCACCAGTTGGTACACATGGATCTGAGAAAAATGTATCTTTTCAAAAATCTATTTTGGGTCCTAGACCAAAACACATACTAGTAAACAATGTAAGAGTTCCCGTTGCTAGTGATAATGAAGTTAAGCAATTCTATAAGCCATTATCAAAACCCAAAGTTGGATTTTCAAAACCAAATTTTAGATCAAAAACTCCACCACCTAGAAGAGTCATAAATAATTATCATCGTCCTAAAACATCGCAACCAAAAAGAAACGTTGGTCGACAAAATCAACCTCGTGGTTTTCCTGTAACTTGGAATAGCTTCCCACGTCAAAGTTACATGCCATGGGAAATGTGTCTTCCATTTCCACATCCCAACCAATTGCATCAAATGCAAGGGATGTTTAGCACTAACAACTTTGGACCCATGAGATATTAGGGACCAAATGTTTGAGGTGTTGCCTTATATAAATAGATATGCCTTGGAGTCGATTTGGAACCCGATGAGTGGATAAAGTATAGTGAATGCTCCAAACATATGACGGGTAACCGAAAGCTCTTCTCAAGCTACAAGGCATACAACAGAGGTAATGTTATTTTTGGTAGCAATCTTCGCGGTAACATCATTGGCAAAGGTACGATTTCAAATTACTCTCTCGAAATAGATAATGTAGAGCATGTAGATAACTTAAGATTTAACTTGTTAAGTATAGGACAAATATGTGATAATAAGTGTAGAGTAACTTTCTCTGAACATGATAGTGAAATTACTAAGGATGGTAAGGTCATAGGTAGAGGTATTAGGAAGAAAGGCTTATATGTGATGAAATTAGGAAATAAGCCTCTAGCAACGATTGATGAAAACTCCACATTGTGGCATAGGAGATTAGGTCACGCAAATATGTGTCTCATTCAATCGTTAGCATCTAAGGAATTAGTTAGAAACTTACCTAAGCTTAAGTTTGATCAACACTTCTGTGATGCTTGCAAAATTGGAAAGCAAGCTCATGCTAGTCATAAGGCTAAGAATATTGTCTCAACGACTAGATGCTTAGAACTCCTTCATATGGATCTCTTCGGTCCATCTGCCGTACGGAGTTACAGAGGAAACCGCTATACCTTAGTCATAGTAGATGACTATTCTAGGTATACTTGGACTAGATTCCTTAAGGACAAAACCGACCAGTTCAAAATATTTAGTAAGAAAATTTAAAACCAATTAGGATGTACAATAGTGTCAATAAGAACCGACCACGGTAGGGAATTTGATAATGAGGTGCAATTTGGAGAGTTTTGTAATGCCAATGGAATTACACATAACTTCTCAGCTCCACGCACTCCTCAATCAAATGGCATGGTTGAAAGGAAAAATAAGACACTTCAAGAAATGAGTAGGACTATGTTGAATGAGCAACCATTACCATAAAAGTTTTGGTGTAATGCAATTGACACTTCAACATACATTCTCAACTGAATCATAATAAGAGCCATCTTAGGAAAAACACCTTACGAACTCTTAAGAGGTAGGAAACCTACTTTAGATTACTTTAGAGTGTTTGGAAGCAAGTGCTTCATTTTAAACACTAAAGACTACCTTACAAAGTTTGACCCAAAGTCATACGAAGGTATCTTTTTAGGTTACTCTCAAAATAGTAAAGCCTGCATCATCCTGATGTGTGTTTTGCAAGCTTTAGATTTATAATACTAGAAATATCGATTTTTACTAAAAACACAACACTCGGGAAGTATACCCGTTCGTGTATAGTATAGCTTTAGGTAAGTCTAGGTCGTTCCACGGGAATTAAAGTTTTCACAGTTTGTAATTAAGGTGCTAAGGTTAATAAGATTGTCACGGATCAAATTAACCAAGTCTTGCATATATTAAATATTATAACGAAAGCAATTAAAGGATGATTCAAACAAATGATTAAGGTATGTTTGTTTAGGCAATGATCACTTAGATAATGATGTGTTTGGAATAGTGTTTATAAGTTTAGAAAATAGAGTTATCACAAGTTATAAATCCTTTCGGCCTTTAATATAATTTTAGTTGATTTATATCGATTAATAACAACAAATCCTTTCGGCCTTTATAAGTTATTATAACCAATATATTAAGTGGAATGATAAAACATAAGTTTATAAGTATCCTTTCGGCCTTTATACTTAGAAAATCAGGTTTAACCATTTCAATAAACACATATCCAAACGCTCCATATCAAAGATCACAATATGCCCAAACAAACATAAGATTACTATTCCATGATCAGAGTAACAAAACACATAACATTCATCATGGATTCAACAAAGATTATATTCAAAAGAGTAACAAGATTCATACCAATTCCAAGAGCAAAGTATGGTGATTTCACAAGAATTTTCCAAGAACACTTTATTATATTCAAAGTAAAATCCGAAAATTATGAACAATTCTGTCACAATCGCTTATAGATTCGAAATAACACTACAACTATGCCTCTTTGATGGATCAAAACCTAAGAACAATGATGAACATCAACCAAGACTATCCAACTTCTTCAAGAACTTTGATTCTAATAGTGGTGACGATTTGTGTTATCAAGGTGGTTTGGATCAAAGGTTCTCAGGCCTTTATCCCCAAAAACACCCCTTCTAATGATTCTAAACGAATGGGGAATTGTGTGTGAGAGTTGTGTGATATGAGAGGTAAAAGGGGCTTTATATAGGCTTTTTCAGGGCCAAAGTGCACCCCACTTGCATAAAAGTGCACAACACTTTGTGAGTTAATGCATTTAGCATTGAATTACATTTAATTCTCTTAAATTTCAATTCTGATGGAAAAGTGCGTCGTACTTATTTTAAAGTGTGCCACACTTTGGGTCGTTTCAGCAGATGGCCTTTTCAAAAGTTGTAGATAATTAAATTCTCTTTTTGTAGCCGCTTGAATCAACTAAAACGGAGTTCGTATGACCGAGTTATGGCCAAAACATTGAACAGGTGTCGGGAAGCATTCAGCTTGAGTTATTTCTTCATTTAAGCTTCAAATCTTAGTGTTTTCTCCCGTTTTCTTCCACGACATGTTCCAAGAACCTACAATAGCAAATATACTCTATTATATACTAAAAGTTCTTATATTTAACCAATTTATATATATATAAGCATTGATAACGCGTACAGAAACATGTATAATTTGAGCGTTATCAAATCCCCCCACACTTAAAACTTTGCTTGCCCTTAAACAAATCTAAGAAAAGAAATTTAAAAACAAGGTCCTAGGTGACAAGACAAGGAATTTTTTTTATTTTTTATATATATATATTTTTGAGTTTTGAAAAAAAAATTATTTGGTGTGAAATTTTCAAAAATATTGTTGGTTTTTTTAATAAATAAGTACAAAAGGCGCAAGCGCACCCCCCCTCCCCACACACACACTTAAGGGTTTCCTTGTCCTCAAGCAAAATAAGAAAAATAATAAGCTTTACAAAACAAACATAGAATTATGAAAAATATTTTTTGGATTTTTAATATGTGAAAACAGAGATGTTTGACAATACCCAATGATCTTCAAGCTGTAATAACATGACTAAGCACCTCATAAATAAGAAAAAAGTATAATTCACTCAAACACTCGTATGTGATGTAATTGAGGGTACCAGGGAAATCACACTCAATTGCTTAGACATGATCCATTAAGTTACTATACGCTTGTACAAGAAACAAAACTACACCGACATGGCGTAAGCACCAGGTATAAATATCAAAAGAGGACTTTTATTCGGGTTGTAATGTTAGTCTAGGGGTTAATAAGGTGTGGATAAGGCATGGGAAATATTTACTGGAAATTGTTTTATAATATACATATCGACAAGTCCAAGAAACCCATGTTACTAGTTACGACAATCCACAAATCTGTGAGGTTATCGAACAACTACACCTCATCTCTATCTCGATCAAACCGGCATAAATAACAATATCTCGCACGTGCCAACAACATTCCAGCTTTTATTCAACACTGTTATTTCCTTTTTTTATAACTAACAATTCCCCCACACTTGAGATAAGCATACACCACGAAAAATACGAAACATGAAGCGGCGCCTCTCCATCTCCATCAAAATGGCACAATACTCATAACAAAGTGCGAACAAACTATAAGCAAAAATCAACCAATCATACCAAGCAACCAGCAACCAACCATATGGACTTTCAACGAGGGGTAAGGCTAGGCTAAAGGTTATATATTTTTGTATTTTTTTTAGTGGATGAGAAAAATGAACAGAATGGCTCAGCAGGTTAAACTAGGGGTATCTAGCACTAAAGATGAGTGCTAACATAAGGGTTTTATTTGGGTGGTTAGCTAATCAGTGTAATTAGCTAAAAGAATAATATATTAAATGGAATGACTATTTGGGTTAAATCCTAAGTTGTCTCTTTATCACTTAAAAATACCATCACGCGTATGTGATCTCACTACGGTCTCATAATGATTTCAAGCACAAATTCTAGAATAAATAAATCACCGGCACACTCATACAATTTTTAATCCGATACCAATGCTCCAGAAAAGGCGACAAAACTACAAATACACAGCCGTAACGACGGATAAGACACTTGCAGTTGCATTCAAACATTAACTCGAGAAAGCTAAAGGAAAAAATTATCTTCATAAGATTTAAAGGCGAACCTCACATTTTTTTAGGTGATTGGTATAAATGCGCAAGTAATGTCATCGATCCTGAGTCGATCTGCTTTGGGACACATCTCTGGTTTCAAAACTTTATTTATTTATTTTTATTCTTTTATTATTACGTTTTATTCTAATATATTAACCTAAGTGACAAAAGAAAAATTAAAACCAAGATAGATTTTTAGATTACCGAGGGCGAACAAAAGTTTACAATTAATAATTAGTCTGATTTTCCAATTTATTTTCCCCCCACACTTAAGTTGAGCATTATGCATAATTAGAAAATAACTTAAAAGTGGGACAAACGGGAAAAATAAATATAAGAGAAACGAAACTTCCCAGGGCTCTTAAGGGCTCTATTGAATTCTGAAAGATATGGCGCAAACCAGAATGCCAAGCATGTGTATTCTACCATACTTAACGTACTGATCCAAATATATATCACCTCCCCAACTGATAAGATGCCAACCACCAATCCAAGCTCCACATGTTTTATTTAATCTGCAAAATAAACTAAACTACAAAAATCGTAAAATACTAAAGCGCACTTTTGTAGGCAATACGGTTGCATTTAGCATATGCAACAAGCCTTTAAACCCCTCGGTGGCCTAAGTGGACGAGTTATAGTCTCGTGAGGGTTTCGAGCGAACACACCCACAAAGTTCAAAACATCTTTTTTTTAATTCTTAAAATTTTTATTTATATACATTTACTAAAACAAGCATAAACAAAACATTACGAAATGAAAAATAACATAGAAAGGAAAATATAATTACTAAATGCAAACACTCAAAACACATATATAAATAATAATAAAAAAATAATTGGCGAAAATAAAATCTTCTTGTATTTTTTATTTTTTTGGTTTTAAGACAAACACATATACCAAACACATATTATTATTTAAGGTTTAAAACAATAATTTACAAAATTACTACTATTATTTTTTAATTTTTTATATTTCTTTAATTTTTATTTATAAATTTTTTCTTCAGAACAAAGGTGCGTCGCACTTGAAAGAAAGTGCGGCGTACTTATACCCTAATTATTTTATAAATTTTCAAATATTCATAAGATGAGCGCGGCAAAAGTTTTAAAAAGTGCGCCACACACAAACATATGTGCGGCGGTTTCATTATGACAGAAAACACATTTTTTTTACCTTTCTATAATATTTTTTTTATTAGTTAAGAATCACATACACAAACATAGGCAAACACATAAGCTGACAAACACAATCACACAGGTTAAAAAGGTAGATAAGAAAACTATTTTTTAGATTTTATGGTTTTTAACAAAAAAAAATTAACTCTTTTTTTTAAAACGCAAGCAAACACATACAAGCAAACATGCATAAACAAATAAAAACACATTACCAGTATTCACATAAAACATAAATAAATTGCATCTTGTTATTATTTTTATACAAATCTAGATTATTTTTTTTAATGTAGGAACAAAGTGCGGCGCACAATGTTTTTGTGCGGCGTACTTTCTGCAATATTTTTCAAAATTTTCTTTTTATTTTATTTTTCACAAATTCAATGCAAGAAAATATAAACAAACTAATAAACCAACAAAACACATGTTTTATTATATAAATAGGAATGTCAGAAAATACAATAAGCAAAAACAATTGAAAAATAAAAAATCTTTTTGGTTTTTTTTTCTCGAATGACAAACTAAATATTAACAAAATTACAAGGCGTATAATCAGATAAAATAGAATTTCAAATGACCACATACCTGAGACTAGCAATTTGGGGGTTTGTTTGGGTTTGGGTTTTTAAATTAGATTCTGTTTGTGAAAATTTTTGCAGAAAGTACGGCGCACTTGGTGTAAGTGCGGCGTACTTTCTGGGTTTTTAGGAAAACCGGCGCACACATTGTATGTGCGGCGTACTTCCTGAGGAAAAATGACTTTTTGGGTTCCGTTTGCCAGGAAACGGTACAGCGAGTTTATAAATGTTGATTTGTAAAACAAGTACAACGATTTTGGTGTGAAAACGATGCACTTCGTGTAAAAACCTGCAAAATAAGAAATAGGAACAGGGGACGTGCAACGCACAAGGTTAATTGTGCGCCGTACTTTCTGCAACAGCAAACATATTTTGAAGATTTAAAGATATTTAAACACACGTAAGATGCACAAGACTAGCAAACAATCTGCAAACAACTAAAACAAATCCCCGACAACAGCGCCAAAAACTTGATGTGTGTTTTGCAAGCTTTAAATTTATAATACTAGAAATACCGATTTTTACTAAAAACACAACACTCGGGAAGTATACCCGTTCGTATTATAACGAAAGAAATTAAAGGATGATTCAAACAAATGATTAAGGTATGTTTGTTTAGGCAATGATCACTTAGATAATGATGTGTCTGGAATAGTGTTTATAATTTTAGAAAATAGAGTTATCACGAGTTATAAATCATTTCGGCCTTTAAATATAACTAGTGATTATATCGATTAATAACAATAAATCCTTTCGGCCTTTATAAGTTATTATAACCAATATATTA
>BQNB010021433.1:45604-64271 GCA_026074375.1 Tanacetum coccineum | reverse complement strand
TCAAAATTCCTTTTTTCTTTCTTTTTCCTCTAAAATTCGTTTTTTAATATTCATGTATAATTTTATTTATTTATTTATTAATTACTTAATTATTTGCTTTACCTTAAGTTTTTATAAAACCCTAAGCTTATTTGAGCATACCTTTTTGCGTAAACGCAATTTACTAGACCTTTAAAAATAATTAACTTTTCATTTTTATTAAACCTAACATTCCAAAAATAGAAATTTCATTTCTTCCTTATTCTAACTACTAGAACCTAATCTCATCCTAATATTACTAACACATAAATACGTATATGTATAATTACTTACACAATTAACGCGAAACCGCTTCAATCACCAAAATCATTTCCTTGTCACCAAAAGTAAACGAAATGAAGTCCACAAAATCCAACACAAATCCAATCACAATGAGACGATCACGCTCAATGGATTGATTATCCAATCTCACATATCCCACACAAACACGTATAAACAAATATAATACATAACCCATACATATAGAACAGATATTTAGGTCAACACTATGGTTTGACCAACCTACTCAAGCCACGGTTGTCACAAGTTCGACCATGAAGCTTGATATCCAAAGCGTCACAAAAAGCCATTCTTCGGACAGATCATAAGCATTGTACTCATCATCATCATATGGATCATCGTCCAACGAATCCTTCCAACGTTCATACAAGCTCTTTTTCTCAATTCCACTTCCACTTTTCGAATGTTTTGTTGCCATGAAGTCCCCAGTGTCGTCATATACATCCTCCACGTCACTCTCACTGTCTTCATCAACCTGCACACTCGACTTCCATTCCATATTATAATTACTACTACTATTAACTAACTGTTCAACAATAGGGGCCATGTTAGGATTCGAACTCGCCTTAAAATCAGCCTTTTAGCATTACCCATATTTACTCTTAAAACTTTATCATTTGTAACCATGTTGAGAGCATCAAAACCTTGGTACTAGTCACTTCTGCATTATTCTTTGTACCACTTGTACTATCCTCATTCTTCTTTGACACTTGTCAATCCACTATTTAGTAGGTTTAGTTAAAATCTTGAACCAATGTTAAGAGGAAGTCCACGTCATTAGCCTTAACACTTTGCTTGTTAACATCAGCAACAACTTTTTTCAGACAAGTCGAGTCATCATGACCAAACACCATACATACTCCACATCGAGTTGGTTTCTATTCGTATTCCAACCCAACCGTATGTAAAACGTCCCCATTGCCCTCTAAAAACAGCATAACAATAACCATGGTCTCCTTTAACTTCCGATCAGCCGTAATCTCAACTAAAGCTCTAGCATAATTCAAACGCCACCATGACAACATGCACATAGAGCTCGTATAAATGTCAAGTATACTAGGAGTACCAGTTTAGTAGCCATAGCACTCAATCCATCTTCTATAAAAGCAACAATAGAATCATCATGAATTGTAACCCAGATGAGAATCAACAAAAATTATCTTTCAACAAACTAGCATTCGTAATTCACTTCTTCGGGATAATAGGAATAGAACGAATGAACAAGGTCTATTTCCAATACCCGGTTCATTTCATCAGCTAAAGAAAACTAAAAAAAGAATAGGCCATTTGCGTTCATCATGACACGCACAATACCATATTTCTTCCATGCATTCCTCACATAGTTCTCGACAACAGGAAACACAACTCTTTTACCCACTAATGTGGGTAGTTGTATCACAAGAAGTTTTACAACCCCCTAGACAGTGCACTTAATCGTTGTAGTGTAGTATAGGCAAGACTCGGGGGTTTAATTTATCATTCACATAGGGAATAGTGTCGGGAAGGCTCGAACATAATGTAACTAAGGTCTAAGAGGTGAAAGAAGATTGTTTTTGTATTTTTTTGGTATTTTAATAAAGCAAGTAAAATCTCAAGTTTGAAGGGGTTTGGTTTTAAGCTAGTTACTTACTAAACTAATTTAAATCTAATATACTGGTGAAAACTCGTATAGGTAAACAAACGTGTTCACTTAATCATGCATTACTCCTTAGTTTGCTCCTCTTAATCATATTGCTTTGTCACACTTGTGATGTAATGTGTAAGTATTTCCTAATTAATGAACAAATTACACGAACCCGTCGTCTATGTAATATTTCATTAAGGCAACACACAAGCAAGGTAGTATGAAGACTATTACAAGGCCCATAAGAGTACATTACACACATTCAAACACTTAAAAGGTGATCAACCATATTAGGGCAAAGTAGTATAAAGACTGTTGCGATGGTATCCTTTCTACACAATCACGTTTCTCTAGACGTCTTCGCAAGCAATTAAGAAGCTAGTTTTCTAGAGCCTAACGCGCACACCCATCAACAAGAAACAATATTAAAAGGATTCACAAACTAAGTTTCATGCAATCATAAGCAAACACTAATAAATCTAGCCTAACATGTTAAAGGAAAGTGAAGAACAACAATTAAACAACCAATAAGACATATTGAAAGATTAAAGGGATAGAAGATCTTCATTTGATTAAAACATAGAGTTAAGGAGGATACAAGAGGATTTGAGAACCCTAAAATCAACCCTAAAACTGATATAAATCGTTCCCTAAAAGTTACTCCTGAGTTCCACACTTAAAACCCTAAAACTGAGTTTGTATTTATAATAAAACAATCGTGATGGCGTCGCTTGTAAGTTGTGACGCCGTCTCCACGTCGAATCTTCTTAGGGTTTCTTTAAGTCGGCTACTTCAGACGCCGTCACTAGAAATTCAGAAGCCGTCTCTTTGACATCCAAACGCTGTCACAATGTTTTGTGACGCCGTCTCCAGCCGTTATATGGCTTTTCTTCATCAAATTTGGTGTAGAGTTGTAATCTCGCCCGTTTCTTCCCAAAATGAGCCCAAATCACGTAGATTTCCTTCAAATGCCATCTAAGTGCTAAAAACACAAAAAGAAACGATTAAGCACGTATTTTGAGCATATGTGCATGATTTAAGGGGTTAAATAGCCCCGAAAAATTGTATAAAATGACACCTCATCACCCACAAAATAGCCATAGAGGTTGTATACAAACCGCGAGTGAACTTCAAAAACGGAGGACAAAGGAATTTAAACCTCAACCAATTCATTAGTTGGTTTGCCTCTGTCAAGTGATCTAAAATTCACCTTATGCTTACCTGCCTCATTACTTACCAAGCTAGCGAACGATGTCGGGCAGATGTTACAACCGATTCCACCACCCCTTTATCACATTATCATTTACAAGAGCATTACTAGCCACATGATCTTCTGTAGTTTCACTTCCTTATTTTCTCATTCCTCTCATAGACGTAATATGTTGCACACAATAAATTATGTCATCAGCCTTAACCTCCCGTTGAAGAGCCAAAATCAAAACATCATTAGGGTCATTAGTTTGACCCTTTTGATTGGAATCCTTACGATTATCATGTTCTACATTAAAAGTTGACAGTTCCACAGATTCAGAAGCCATATTAACATTCGAATTACCAAAAGTTAGGCATTGCCAACCAAAATCATAGCCTCTTCGAATGTCTCATTGCACATCTTTAGTAATCACATCAGTCTCATTAACATGACTTATGGTCTGGATATTCGAGCGTGCATTAGCCCCACTATTTACCTCTTCTTGGATAACAGCCATTTGCTCCACAGTTATTTCCAACATCTCTGCATGCATGCCTAGTTATAACTCATCCATCGTTAGTGATAGATGCACTCGAAGACTGGTCCATGCTAACATTCAATTTTCCCCTATTATTTACCTTTTTCTTATGATTACTACCCTCCCTCCCAAACCAAGGAAATATAGGTGATTACAGAAACATATAACATATAAATAAGTAATAAGCGCAAAGGTTAAATCACCTATCAACGGATCCATATAGCTATATGATTAATCGAATGAAATATAAATAACAGTATACCTTTGTAGCATGATTCGGTAGGATCGAATGGAGACCTTCTTCACGACCCGATAAAATCTAAAAACCCAAGTGATCAAAGGAGATAACCTATATGTAGAGACACACTACACTTCACCGTATACCATCATGATGCTAGTCCAAATAATCTAGAATGTAACTACGAGCATTGATCTACACTAGAAGCATGGTTAGGATAAAAGAACACACAAACCCTCTTGGAGTGTGTGATGTGCCGTGAGTATGGATCAAGCGGAGGGAGAAATGAGCTTTTATTAGTTATAAAAAAGCATACTTAGGATAAAATGATGATCTCACTAGAGGGTATACGGAGGACCTCTGGATAAAAGGATGATCTCACTAATGTGTAATACGAGGACCTTTGATTCCTTCTTATCCTCTTCTCTTCTTTACTTATTGCGCTGGCCATATGGGGCCCCAAATGGGCTTGCCCATTTGCTTGATCCAATCCAATTAACTAAGTCACAACATAGTAGTTAGTGGCACGTTAATGATCCCGAGTTACGTAGGTTATCTATAACGTAAATACGATAGATACGATATATTAAATGGTACATCTATGTATAAGTGTATGGCCCAATAGGCTCACATGTGTCTAGCCTTATAATTATTTATTATGACTTAAGTATACTCCAACAGGAAACTCCTCTCTATGATTATATCACCATATAACCACCAGGAAAGCATGTAAAACAATCTGCCAAAAAACTCCTAGACCACCAACTACATCACACAACCAATGAACAAGTTATTGTATACTCGCTTAAGCACATTATGGTTCGACAAGTAACCAACACAGTCAGAAGACAACCAGCAGTAAAAGACATAATGTAAGAAACCATAAATCGTTTAAAAAAAACCTTAGATCGAAAAAAGAAAATCCCTAATAATATTTGGAAAACAAGGCGTGCCTATTAATTCACAGAGTTAAATCATACCCACGATCCTTCAACAAATGAATTAGGATGCCTGAATCGATTAGCGTTAGAATATAAAAGATCGCGTTTTAGAGTTTTTTGTAATCCGTTGTTTTCACAAGAGGGAGGGTTTATAACAACAATATTAACAATAATAAAATGTGAGATTTCTTAAATTTAATTTATGTTTGATGCTTATAACGTGACATTGTCAAGCTTAACATTCCCAAAAGAGGAAGGCTCTACTTGGTATGTGTATATGTGATGATGGCCAGAGAGCTCAAACCTCGTAGTATATTTGGCCATAATTCGACAACCATGATTACCAAAATAATATATCAACAAATGGTAATGTTCTCGTCAATTTCGGAGAAAGTGATAAATAGCGAGATAATTTGTGTCTGCGCGAGTTTTTTGCTACGAAAAGAAGTTTCAAAGTAATATACTTTTTCCAAAAAAAATAGTTAAGAATGATAAAGAAAATGATGTAAAATTAAGTAGTAGAATTAGAATTATAGAGTTTAAATGTTTTAGGGGCTAATTTGTGCATAGGCGCTACTGGCCCATAAACCTTTTCGATTTGTGTAAATCGGCCAACCGTGGTCAACGGCGGTCAACGACGACCAATGGTGGTCGAACTTGCCGGATACCTGCAAATCTTGCCCCACAATACCCAAAACTCACCGTAAACTTGGTTTAATCACTTAGACTGGACGGAGTCGGAGTAAACTCACCGAGTGAGTTTGTAACTCACGCGTAACACTCCACCCCTTAGAAGTCACGCGTGAGTTTTAGAGTGAGTGGTGAGTTACTCACCATTAGTGAGTAAATGATGAGTGTGTTTTTTTTATTTGGTTTGTGAGTGTGTGGGTATTTAATGGGTATATTTTATATAAAGTGGGTATTTTATTAAAAAGTGAGTTAGTTTTCACCACTACGGTTGAATGGTGAGTTTTTGTGGGTTAAGTGAGAGGAGCAAGAAAGCTGTGTGGCGCTGAGGTTGATGGTGAGTTATACTCAACCACTCCATCCAGCCTTATAGTAGCTTTTTATATCTATTACAACTAAGTTTTTTTTATATTGCCAGAAATACCAAAAAAACTCGCCGAAAATAACCAAAACTTGCCAGAAATGTCAATCCAATTAATTACCGATTAATCCCGCTTAGACCGATTACAAGCTACAAATCGGTCGACCGTCCGACTATCCATTCACGATTTTTGCAAACTTAATTTTTAATTTAAAAATTTTCTACTAATTTATACGTATATAGACAAATTGTGTGTTCGTATGAATATATTTCAACAACATTTATATTATCATATGGTCTTAATTTTATCTGTTTTCTTTAACTAATCGTTTATAATATGATTACATACATCTTTCTTCTTTTTTATAAATGAAATCATGAAACTAGCTACCTGCCCGAGACGAGCCGTGAATCTAGTGTTATATATAAAATTGAAGTCAATCTATAAGACTTATAATCAGAGGCGGAGCTAGCAGGAGGGGCACAAGGGGCATATGCCCCCCCCCCCGGGAAAATTTTGTAGTGTAACATTTTTGAAATTTTGAAGTATTTTCTTGATTTGTCCCCCTAAATAATTTGTCTTCTCTGATTTGAAAAGCAAAATTTGTGTCTTTAAGATGCAAAACATAATTTGTGGGTTGAGTTTTTAAAAACTTAGAACTGTAGTGGTGGTGAAGAAGATGAAGCCTTAAGAAGATGAAGATGGTAGATAAGTCAACTTTTGACCTTTCATTCTTTGGTTTTGTAGTCAACTCACGTGGGTTGTTGTGCTTTTTTGTAAAACTTTTATATGTCCATCTAACTTTTAGATTTTTATTTTCTTAAACTTTCTTTTGTGCTTTTAAATTATGTATTCTCATTTTTACCAAGCAAATTATAATTGAAGGAGTACATATTATTAAGTTTACTAATGACACGCTTTTTCCATTATATATTCGGTTTGACAAAAAAAATATGTTGCACCCTCTCGGTATTTATTCTGGCTCCGCCCTTGCTTATAACTGAGATATGGGACATCCACGAGTTTATTGCCATATATAGGCAACATTCTATCTACTATTTTTGACATTAATCAAACACAATAATTGATGTTGCAACACCCCAAACAAGAATTTGTCCAATATTTCAAATTTCTAGTGCATGATGAGATTAGAGTAATAGTCAAAGGATCATCAAAAATCAGCCCAAGTGTTGTATTGTATGTTTAAATGATGTGGTACAAGAGTGTTGCACAGTTTTATGAAGAGATGTTAGTAACTTAGTACTCTTAAAGTAAAGGGTACAAGGTGCCAAACCGGCGCCATTGGCAAAAAAGCACCAATGGCACGCCAACTGCACCGGTCCTATCGTGATATTCGTTTTCAGCCATTGCAACCACTCGTGCCATTGGTAATTTTTTCTTTTTTAGTGAGCGGGTATTTTTAGTGAGGTTTTTTTACCCATATGTACGAATAACATGTTATTGGTATTTTTGTCGGGATGGTGTTTTAGTTGTTGGTGTGTTGTTAGAGGAATGTTGAGTTGACACTGACGTAGAGTACTGATGAGGTGTCATTTTATACACTATTTCAGGTAATTTAACCCCCTAAATCATGCAAATATGCTCAGATTACGTGCTTAATCGTTTGTTTTCAGGTTTTTAGCACTTGGATAGCATTTGGAGGAAATACACGTGACTTGGGCTCAATTAGAGAAGAAACGGACAAGATTACAGACCTACACCAAATCTCTTGAAGATTTATGCATACAGTGCATGGAGACGGTGTCGCAGGCATAAAGCGACGCCGTCGTGATCTGGTGACGGCGTCAGGAATCTAGCGACGACGTCAGGATGTGGCCGACTTAAAGAGGATCTAGAATCATCCACGTGGCGTCGGCGTCAGGACTTCAAAGCGACGTCGTCGCATCGATTTTCCTATATATATTAAACCGAAATTAAGGTTTTAAGTGTGTAACTTTGTATAATTTTAGGGAGACGAACACTAGTCATTCTAGCAGCTTTTTAGGTCGTTTTTAGGGCCTCAAAACTATATTGTAACTACCTTCAATCCATGTTTTAATCAAGTAAGATTATTTATCATTAATCATTCAATATGTCTATGTGTTGTTTGATTGATTTATGTTCTTGCTTTATCTTTAACATGCTAGGCTAAACCCTCATTTGTATTTAGTTATGATTGCATGAAACTTAGATTGTAGATCCTTTTGATGTTGCTTCTTGTTGATGGATGTACGCGTTAGGATCTAGAAAACTAGCCATAAGATATTAAATTGGAATAGACGTCCAGGGAAACGCGAGTAGTGTAGAAAGGATACCATCGGTAACAGTCTTCATACTACCTTACCCTTAATATGGTTGATCCCTTTTAAGTATTTCACATGCATTTAATATACTCCTAGGGGCCTTGTAATAGTCTTCATACTACCTTACTTGTGTGTGGCCCTAACGGAATATTAAATAGACGGCGGGTTCGTGTAATCGTTCACGACCTAGAAAATACTTACACAGATCATCACAAGTGTGACAAGGCAACAGATCTAGGAGAAGCAATCTGAGGAGTAGTGCATGTTTATGGTACAATCACTTAATTTTATTTCTTAAAGTTTTCACCCAGTAGTATAGATTAGAATTAGTTTTATTTATTAGTTTCAAACACCTCTCAAACCATTGATTTACCTGCTTTCTATAAAATATAAAAACACAAAAAGAATCTTCTCTCAACCTCTTAGAATTTTGTTAGACCGTGTTCGAGTCTTCCCAACCTATTCCCCTAGAGAACGATAACAACCCCCGAGTCTTGCCTATAAGTAGGGGTGTTCAAAAAAACCGTGAAACCGACGAACCGAGCCGAACCGCTCAATCCGAAACCGAAAAAACCCGAAACCGAAGAAACCGAAACCGAAAAAAACCGAAACCGAAAAAACCCGCTTATAATGGTTCGGTTTCGGTTTTTACTTTTAGATATCCGCGGTTAACCGAACCGAACCGTGCATATTATACATGATTATTTTCTAACTAATATTCAAATAATTGTACAAGTATTAACCGATTATTGCAATACTTTTATTGTATAACGACTTTTTCGCTCGTAAAGTAAACATTTGTAAAAATCTATGTGTGAAAATTGATTAATGTGATCGTAATCTATAACGTCGAGTAATATTTTTTTGTTAATACGTTATATATGAATATTTGAATGCAATTATTGTAACGAAATACTTAAGTTTTATATGACTTTTAAATTCAACGTCATTTAATTTTACTAGAAATACATTTTATGTTCTAGACTATGTTATTTTTTATACGGTTAAACTCTATTAAACATCAAAAATGGTTAACCGTAACCCGAACCGCTGGTAACCGCTCACTTCGGGTACCCGCATGTCCGGTTACCCGCCTAGTACGGTTCGGCGACGGATAGTAAAATTAATTACCCGCCCCGCGACGGATAGTTTAAATCTTCCAACTAACCGAACCGAACCGCCCCGTGAACACCCCTACCTATACTACACTGCAACGACTAGGTACACTGCCTAGGGGATTGTAAAACTTCATGTGAAGTCTTAAGAGACCCCACATCAAGTTTTTGGCGCCGTTGCATAGGGAATAGTAAGGTTTCGATCATTGTTTAACTTAGTTCTACTCGTTTGATTCCTATCAAGCAAGAATTTTAATTCCAGTACATTAGCTTTCTTATATTCTATCTTTTCTTTGTGTTAATTGTTTCGTAATTCATTCTCATCAACCACCATGGGAGACGCGAATCCTATCCGTACTCTTGGAGATTACTCCAAACCTAGCCACGAGGGCTACAGGAATACCATTGAGGTCTCCGTAGGGAACAATGTGGTACCTCTTCGATCCGACACCATTCGGTTGGTGCAAAACAGATGCTCATTCCACGGACTTCGGTCTGAGGATCCAAACCAACACCTCAAGGATTTCTTAGAACTTGTGGACTTACTTGACCTTGACGATAAAAACCAAAAAATTAATGTATCAACACGAGCGGAGAGAGAGAGTTAATGCATTACAATTAAAAAAGTTAGTACATCTCATTTAAAAAGTTACGACATCACAAAGTATTTTGTTAGTGCATTACTGTTAAAAAAGTTAGTATATCTCAATTAAAAAGTTAATGCACCACAATGTTAGTGCTATACAATTAAAAAAATTTAGTTCACTTGTTAAAAAAAATTACTGCATCACAATGATTTGTTAGTGGCATTACATATTAAAAAATTTAAGTACATCTTAGTTAAAAAAGTTACTGCATCACAATATATTTTGTTAGTGCATTACAGTTAAAAAGTTAGGACATCTCATTTTAAAAGGTTACTGCATCACAATGTATTTTTCAATGCATTACAATTAAAAAAGTTAGCACATCACTTAAAAATAAATGAGCTAAAAGTTGGTACATCTCAATTAAAGTGAAAAACGGGGAATGCAGTGACGCGGGTTTTCCATTTTTCTCATTATTCATTCCAATAAAGTAGAAATAACCAGGAATAACCTCTTGGTAGAAAAGAAAAAAAATCATCTTCCCATTAAGGTAACATTCTTTAACGTTATTGACACCAAGAACATCTCCTGCAACGTTTTGGAAAAATTTGTGTAGGCCCGCGTTGTTTATGGTGGTAGGGAAGAAAGGTTTGTTGTCTACAGCGAAATCGACGGTTGCGTTACAGCTATGTACAGTTCCTTGACCTATAATAACCCGTTTTTTTGAGGATTGTATTAGTTTAGCATTAACGTTCATGAAAGGAATACCCTCTTGACGGCATATATTAGTAAGAAACATTATAATTATCTAGTTCATGCTACTTTTTTTGTATATACGTACGCACCTCCTCTATACGTTGCCTAAGTTGCATGAATCTGACGATTGTAACAACCTGAAAAGTGTTTTCCTTTTAGTACAAATAAACATTCACGATATGTGGAACTTGCGTAATGAATTGAGTAGTGTAACATGCATAAAATGTATAAGAATTAACCTGAGAATTAAGTGGGTCAGCTTCTCATGATACAAGATGCTGTAAACTGACAACAACATTTGAGGCTGCTAATATCTGGTCAATTGAGTGTTGAGAAATAGCGGCATGGCCACCTTTTCTGGTTATTACAGCTTCAAAAAATGCCACTTCCTGCTAAAATTGTACCAGATCGAGAGAATACCTGACCAATAGGCTGTTCTGGAGCAACCATGTAAACCGAATATGTCTTACACAGAATTCATAGAGGATCCCACTTTCTACCACCAGTTTTGGCACCACCCACCGCCTTCTTCTACTGTGGAAAAACAAGTACTACTGTTCCGTAATAATGTAACGAACAGACAATTTTTATGCAAGAACATTAGGTATGGCCAAATGGGTTTGGGTCAAAATGGGGTTAAACGGGTCAGGTGATACATAATACAGTAAAAACAAAAGAAAGAAACCTTCAAAAAGATGGGCTATGTTCATTAAGAATCTTGCTTCCACCGAGAAGCATGGTGGACATGGCCCATCATGTCCGCAAGCAAGCATTTCTATAAAGCTAGATTACCCTTGTGTTTCCACTCCACCATTTCCTAATTACAAAAATCACATCGACAAGTCTATTTAGATTCACAAGCATTAAGTATGTGCAAGTATGTATGCCCTCGTAGTATAAATTTTTTATCTGATTGTTTGCTAATGAAATAAGTTATTTTGGAATTGCTTCTTTTGAACTGCTTATGTTGATAAGCAATTCCAAACACCACTTATGCCCCTAAAGAATCATATATTGCATCTAATGCTCTAACACATTATATGCCCCTAAACACGAGTATTCGATTTCACTATACCAAAACACTATAAACTGATTATACTTGAAAACGCAATAATGAGTAATACAATTTTATAACACAAAACCAAACACCCCTCATAATGTGGGTCTTAACCTCCTTTTTCACAACTGCTTTTTGTCACTAAGAAAACGTTATAATCACTTTTTGGCAGGGGAACATGAATGATTCAGGCAGGGCGGGGGGGGGGGTTGGGGGGTCGACGGTCGAGAGGTTCATGGCGGGTTAGACTGGATTGTTGTGGGGCGAGGGCTGGTTTGCATTTCTTTATTGTGGAAAATATCTCATGGACGCGCACAGAGAGAGTCGATATTAGTAGTAGACAGCTATGACACAGTCATGAATCTAACTTAAAACTAAGTTGGGGGGGGGGGGGGGGGGGGGGGGGGGGGGGGCGCGTAGTCTAAATAAGCTAGTTGGCAGAAGAGCTCTCATAGCAACTGTCTTATATCGTGACTTACACATTACTTGCTCGACGTACATATAATGTAGAGAGCCCGACAGGCGCGAGAGTATGCGCGATTGGTTAAGCACCCTGATGTCCTCACAAGAAGTTTCTGGTTCAAATCACTAGGTACTAACAATATCACATTCATTGGGTGGTTCACCCGTCATGTTCATTCAAGATTTAAAATTCTAGAGATATTCTTGTCAAATATATGTGTAATAGTATGATTTAACAAAAAACATTTTTAACGTGACATTTACATTAAAATGTTTTGTAAACATTTCTCTCTTTTTTTCGTTTTTTGAAAGCTTTGTAACTCTTATCCTCTTATATGTAGTTTTTTGATTAAACCACTGTGTTTATATGAAATTTTTCGCGTGTAACCTCACATGTTGAAACCATGTGCAGTTGAATATACCCCGCATCCTTCAAATATGTCCTCCTCTCCTCAATTAAATGGGGCTTGGGGCACTATCAAGTAGGATTTATTTACATGTTTTGTACCTTTTATGGTGGTTTATGAAGAACAGTAATTGTTATTTGTCGTGAGAGATTACAATTTCGATTGTAGGTTCTTAGACAAAGGTGCATTTAAGGAAGCAAGGCTTTACGTTTCACCATGTACAATCACACAAGTAGAAGGATCCAAGCTTGTTTTGGAGTGGGGGAGGATATGCAGGTAGGGTAAGGTGGGCGGAGTGAGTGGGTGAGGAGAGGGCGCTTAATTCCTAGCACTATTTGGGCACAAATCAACACCTTGTTTGTCAAACAAGGCACCACTTTGGACCAACATCTTGGATCAAGCTTCCAATTACCGGCAGCATCATTAGGGAGCTTTGTTACGCTTTCTATGTTGATATTAGTACCAATGTACGATAGATATTTTGTCCCTCTAATCCGTAAAATAACCAAGAACCCTAGGGGAATCACACATGCAACAAAGCTTGTGAATAGATTCCAATTCAAATTCTAGCCTAGCAATTGCATATTTGGTGGAGCAGATTAAAAGAATGAGAGTCCATCGCATACACACACTTTTAAAATTCTAAGAAGTAATCCCAATAAGCATCTTCTGGCTTTGCTACAGTACATCTATTAGGAGGTTGCAGACTGATTTTAATTTAACCAAAACGCATCAGTAAACAATCTTGACCTATTGCAATCACAGTTTATAATTAAGTGCATCAATCAATAAACATACACATACAAACACTCTTAACATCACATATCTGATAGCCACTACATCAATCGTAAATACAGATACTTAAAACTATAACAAAAACAATATTTTAGAAAACCTAAACCTAACAAAATGAGGCTTTTCAATAAATCACTTACAAGGTCGTTTAAAATCCGTAAATCATCTTTCACAACAATCGTTGACCGGTAATGCTTGTAGACGCTTGTCGAATCTCGTGGAGGGCGATGCGTCACAGGATATCATACTGGGGGGGGCGGAGGTTCGTGCGTCACCATTGGTTTTTAGGGATGCAATACGATGTTGCTTGGATTAATGTGGTGAAAATATGTGGTTCAAATTAGAGAAAATTTGGTTAAATTTGGGGTCTCGCGAGTGGAAGCGTGTGCGCAACTGTAAATACGATCTATGTAGTAATTATGCATTTGGAAGGGTGCATATTTGCCATTCAATTTGCATTATTTACAAGAGCGTGCCCCTCCGCGTTTTAATCTTGCCACTCTAATCCGACGGCTGAGATTGCTTCCCACACTTTTTATTTCAAGGGGCCTCTCATTATATCACATCTCTCTCTCTCTCTCTCTATATATATATATATATATATATATATATATATATATATATATATATATATATATATATATATATATATAATAAATATAATAGAAATCATTACATATGATAGAAATCCACTTGTGCCTTAAGATCCCAAAACCTCACAACGATTGAGTTAGAACTGCCCTCCACATTTTATCTTACGTGGACTTAATATGAAAACGTTATATTTCACTCGATAAACTTTCTATTTTTAGAAAGTTACTATTTTCGGAAAGTTTACCATCTATGTAAGGGTTTTATTTTTTTTAATTATCTAAGATATATTTTTAATGACTTTATCATTTTATTTAAACCATGTACTTAGTTAAAAAATATATAAGTCTTATATGACCCGTTGACTTTTTAAAGTCAACTTTTAACTTTATACTTATATTTATTTTCTCCCAAATCTGACCCGCGCCAAACGACCCTCTAAATCACATTTTCACCATTCGGAGTAAAAAGAGATTTTATGCGAAACGATATTCCGGACAACTTTTTAGTTTTAGTCGAGACCCGAAACACGACAGAAAATGACCAAAACGCCCCTGCAAGAATCTGCAGAAACTTTGACCTTATGTTTTGACCCGTTATATCACACTTTCGTGACTTTAACCAAAAAGAGAATTTAAGTAAACCATTATTCCGAACAACTTTCGTGTTTCACCGGAAGCCGAAACGGACTCGAAAGTGCTCCAATCATTTAATTACCAAATCTGTCAGATTTAATATATATTAAAAATAACCCATTTTTCTACTAAAGTGTATATTTTGATTCCGCTCCAGTTTCTTCGTTATTGGGAGTTAGAAGTCCCATTTTATATCAAAACGTCCGTTAAAAATATAATTTTGATATATTTGTAAACCAAACTGACTTTTCAAAATCTGCGCACCCCGAATCATAGTTCCGTTTTCTGGTCTAAATTTTGTAAAACCCCGTTACAAATCACGTCAAAACGCGTTTTCAACCCAAAAACTCATCTAAAATAGGTCTAATATGGCCTATTATATCATATCAATCCCGCTTTATAATCAATAACATATTATACTAGACGCCGCAAGTTTCCGTAGATTTCATCACATATAATCGAATTGATAAAATAAACGAAACATATCGAATAAATGTAAAAAGGATGCAACAATAGCTTATACGAAGCAAGGACGGAAATAATAGTGTTCGCTCGCCCTCTCGGTCTTAACCGCGGCTCACACTCAACCGCACGCGAAACCAAAACCAAGGACTTAATCAACGCCCAGTAAGGCCTTCAAAAAATCCAACACCACCTTTTGAGTGTGTCTGTACCCGGTTCGAACGCCGCGACCCTCAAAACAAGACCAAACGCGACCCAACAAACAATAACTTAATAAATCACACTCCCTTATTTGTCCCTTCATGGTTCGAACCACAACCAATCACCAAGCCAAAGCCGAAAACCCCTTTGGCTTCATAAAACTTAACCTTACTCAAACCGGGAAATTGGCATGTATATGGTGAGATTTATCTTGCATGGGAATGGATCAAACTAAAGCTTCCTAAACAATATATGACTGGTAGAAATTCAAAAACACCAAAAGAGGTGGGGTTAGTGGGGTGTCGTCTGTGGGGCGAAGCCACAAGGGTGGAATAGTGGGTGTGCGTGGGAGAGTGAAAAACAGTACTCCGGAGCTTTGCTATCCGAGTATATTGGGATGTTAGAGCAAGCATAGTATAGATGTAAGTGTGGGGGATGATTGAGTTTATTTTTGATGATCAAAATACAAAAATGGTGTAGAGAGGTTGGATCTAGGTAGGTTAAGTGACGGGTCTCCGGGTGTGCGGCGGGGTACGCCGCGCGTTATACAGGGTGCGGAGAGGAGTCGGGGGGGGAATGAGAGAGTGACAGACGGGAGAGATGTACTCATATAGTGAGATATGTGGTGTTAGATGTGAGGGGGGGGTTGGGGGTGACTTATGGAGGGGATAAGGGGAGGCGGTGTTAGGCTTGGAGTGGGTAGGGGGGGGGTGATTGTGGTGGGGGATATGGGTAAGGGGGAGAGGGGGGGGTGGTGGGGGGGGGGGGGTGCCAAGTGAGGTGTAGGGAGGTGGGACGGAGTCACGGGGGGGGGGGGGGGGGGACGGGGAGTGGGGGGGGGAGGCGGGGGGGGTGATATGTGGTGCAGTGGTGGGGTATGGAGCTTGGGGGGTGGGGGTCGGAGTTCGGGTGTGGTGTGGGGGGGAAAACAACAAGGGGAGGGTGGGTGGTGGTGTAGTGGTATTGGTGATCGTTGGCGGTCGGGGCCTAGGCTTTTGGGCATGGGAGATCTCAATGTTGCTATAGTTGTGATAGGTAGGTTCGTGATTGGTACTATGACAGGCTTAATATGGATAGGTGTGTGTGCTAAGTGTTGATCAATAATAAGAGATGTAGAATAGTGTACAAAGGGATTAGATTAAGAATGCCGGATATCCGGGGTATACACTCACGTAGGCACTGGCACGGGTGTATGGCCGAGATAAGAAGTCTGAAGGTGAAGCTGAGAGTTATCACAGTCGAGGTGAGCAGTTTAGTCAAGATGGAGGTGGGGTAGTGTGACGTTGTACATGAGAGAGAAGAAGAAGAGAGTGCGATTGTATCGCTAGATGTTCATATCGGTGTGTAGGACGGTGCGACTGTGACCCAAGTACTAATAAAGTGGTCTATCAATGTCGAGATGTGGTAGAGGTGAGGGAGCGGATGGTTTTCAGGTCTTGGTAACTATGTAGGGGTCTCATAGCGAGTATGAATTGATTGTATATGTAGTGGACTGGTAGTCTCATGTTTACATGCGAGGGTATAAGTGGATGGTTTCTTGCTTGTGTGCGACACGTATGCGCGTGTAGTAGTGGGGTTATCTCTATATATATATACTCCATATATAATGTGCATTGATTATTGTGTATGATGTGTTGAGTGGATAGACACACTTCGTAGTTGAGGGCGTGGGGACTCACGTAAGGAGCTAGTACACACTCTAAACGTGTAGTGAGTATAAATAAATGGGGGGGGGGGGGGGGGGGTATGGATGGAAAGAGATGGGTAGGCGATTTAGGAGTGAGATGTAAGAGGGTTACATCTCTCTATATCTCGCATGGGTTGCGAGTCTGTGTGGTTTTTGAATGTAGGTGTGGGGGTAGTTTTGAGTATTTGGTGTTTGTGTGTAGGAGAACATGTGGTGTATTATGTGTTGTGTGTTGTTTATATTTTATGTTGGAAGTAGTAAAAACGTGTGAGTGGTATTTATAAATAGATGTAAGGGGGATCACTCTATATATATCTATATATATGGGGTTTTGTTGGTGTTGGTGGGTTAGGTTGTAAGAGAGTTGTGGATAGAAGGTGAATAGGTAGGGTAGAGGGTGCGAGAGGGGTGTGATGGTTGTTTTTTGTGTTAGGGTTATTTGGAAGATGGTGTTGATGTTGAGGGGTGTCGTGTGTAATATGTTTGTTGATGGTTTGTTTGTGGGGTATGAATTGAATGTGGGAGGGATGTTTTGATTGGTGGGGTTGGTTGTGAGGGTGGATGTGTTAGTTGGATGGTTTTTTGATGGTTGATTGGATTGGGATGGTGGTGTTGGTTTTAAGGTGATATTGGGATGTGTTGGTGTATGTTAGGGATTGTGTTGAGAGAAGTTGTTATTTGGTTAAGGGATAGAGGGAAGTGGGGGGGTTTTGATTGATTTGGAATTTTTGGTTGGTAGGGATTGGTAGATTTGATATTATTTAGTTGAGTGTGAGTGTGATGATGTTGGTGGGGTTATTTGTGTAGTGATAATTTTTATGTGATAAAAGTGATGAGTTTATGTGTATGGAGAAGTTGACGCACAAGTCGAGCAACCATAAAATTGTTCTCGTTTGGGATGTATAATGTATGCTGACAGTTCTTAACAAATTCAGAACTTCAGTTAAGACTTAATGGGAGTTTTCCCATTCCATAACCTGATGGTGTCTAGTCCTCTTGGTTGAACCATATATAAACACTGTGCTTACTTAATTTTTTGTAACACATGATAAGATTAGACGTATGGGTAGTTTAAAGTACTCAAAATCGAACAATGTCAACAGAGTTGGATTTTACACATCAGACATACCATAGCGATGTGGTATTCTATAAGTAATGAGATTATGAGACAGTATCACAATCTCTTAGATAACCTAATACCCTTGGGCTCACATACTTTGCCAATTTGTTCAAACATAATGGGATTAACAGAAATTTCAAGCCAATTGCATGCTATAACGTAGAAGTCTTAGAGAAGTTCAAGGACTTTATGTACATGTCTTAACTAGAAGACATAACATTCTAATTGCTAACATTACATTATAAGTCTTTGGATATTTCAATGACTTCATGTACATGTCGTGACAAGGAGACATGACAAGTCAAGTGCTTACTTTATAAGTCTTAGAACAGTTCAAGGACTTTATGTTTATGTCTTTACAAGAAGTCACAAGAATATTAAATAAAGTATTATTGAACGCCGACTCTTGGCTTCAACGGTCTTTTCAAGTTAATTAAATACTTCTTATTGATATCTGATATGTGTGAAAACACATATCCATTTATACCTAAAAAGGCCCAACTAAGCCCAAAACAGACTAAAAATGGCAAAGATATGCTTGTTTTTGTGTTTTGTGTGTGCAGGTACGGATATAGCAAAAATCACATGA
>BQNB010021433.1:0-41247 GCA_026074375.1 Tanacetum coccineum | reverse complement strand
CGTATAATGCTTGTTTTGGAATAACGTTGTAAATGGTATGTTAAATGGATAATGTACATGGTAAAAATGATATTTAAACATAAACTTGACATGTTAGGATGTTTACATGATATAAATATAGATATAGATGACATTGGTAGGTTGCGTGAACTCGTTCACTTTAGTTATGTAAACTATGTTACATAATAGAATAAAGCGAAAAATTTCCTTGTAAAAAGGTGGTATATACTTTAATAGATGGATAGTACATTGTATCTAATTTAATAGATGGATATTTACATTGATGAAAATTGCGGGTTGTTATAGTCTCCCAACCTTACAGAAATGTCGTCCCGAGATTTAATTGAATGATGGAGTGATGTTTGTAAATAATCGAGTGAACAATTTACAAATCGAAAGAAGTCTAAAGACTTATTTGTATGATGGTAATAATGATAATGATTAAATGATCAAAAAAGAATTATTTGTACAAACGGATTGAAGGAGAATTGTTTGTACGAATGTCATACACTTAAGTTCACTCATTTATAATTTGTCATTTACAAACAGAGGCGTCCTAATCCTTGTAACTGTGAATTTATAAATTTATAGTTCGGTGGTTTATAATTTCCTTATTCAAATGAAGAAGCGTCCTAATTCATTTCAATAAGATGATTATAAATCATCCTACTTAAGCATAAAACATGATATCAAAACGGTGTTAAGTAGAAGATGTTTCCTTGGTGGTATAATTTTCCAAAATCTTAAGAAGAATAATGAGACATTAAATTGCACGATACTGATCTAGAAATGACACTTGGAGAATTTGGCATACAATTCCTCCTTTTTGATTAATTCCAAAATTATTGCGTGTTCTTCTTTGTTACGAGAGTAGATGAGAATATCATCGATGAACATTCTCACAAATTTATCCAAGTATGGTTTACACACACGATTCATGAGATCCATGAATACGGTAGGCGTGTTAGTTAAACCAAATTGCATTACTTGAAATTCATAGTGTCCGTATCTTGTTATGAAAGCAGTCTTGGAAATATCTTCATCCCTTACTTTCAGTTGATGATAACCAGACCTTAAGTTGATTTTCGAGTAAACACTTGAACCTTGAAGTTGGTCAAGTAAGTCATCGATCCTGGGTAATGGGTAATGATTCTTTACAGTAAGTTTATTCAACTCTCGGTAATCGATACACATTCTAAAAGATCCTACTTTCTTTTTAACAAATAAGACAGGAGCTCCCCAAGGCAAAGTACTTGGTTGGATAAAACCTTGGTCTGCTAACTCTTGAAGTTGGTTAGATAGTTCCTGCATTTCTTGAAGGAGCTAATCAATAGGGTGCTTAGGCTATTGGTGCTGCTCTTGGAATTAAATCGATTTAAAATTCTACTTGGCGAACTGGGGGTAGGCCAGGTAGATCTTCAGGAAAAACTTCTGGGAATTTTCTGATTAATAGTATGTCTTCCAGTCGTTTTTCATCAAATTTCTTCTCCATTACTTGAGCTTATGAAAACTTGACATCCCTTGGATATATACCTTTTGGTTTTTATACAGGATATGAGGTTTAGTCGAGTTTTATTTCGATCGCCTCGGATAATCAAAGTTTCACTATCGATTGGGATGTGGGTGACTTTTTCTAGCATGATACTTGGATAACCAATCCATACCAATGATGACGTCGAAACTACCGAGTTTAATTAGCATAAGATAAATTTCGAAAGGTTTAACAAAATCAAGGTGCAACCTTGGATGACAGAATTATAAAACAACGAGGTATAGTGGGATTATAACTGTATTATATCATGAACAACTTGCCTCTATACTTTACATAGTCAAAATTTGACAAGTGTTGTTATTTATACCACACATCCCGTGGTTATGTTCTAAGAAAAGTTATAACTAGCATCTAATCTAGTAGTCCGAGGGTCCTTTGTTTTTGTAGTTTATGGTCTGATGACCCACCTTGTTGCAAGTCTGACACCTGACAGTGCAAATTCCTGTGTGATGTAGGGTGCATATTGTACACCAAGGAAGGTTTCCTGCGTATCTTTTGTTTTCAGTATACTTTTTGTTCTTAGTCGAGGTGGCAGCATGAGTCCTGACACTTTCTTGCCTTCTATTATGCTATTGGTGGTAATCATTGTTACAGTTGTTGTTACGGTAGTTGTTGTTGTTGCTGGTGGCGTTCCTTCTATCGTCAAATTTTCGTTTGTGATCATTGGTTCCTTGCACATAACCATGCTTTAGTACCTGATCCATTAACCTTTGGGCTATGTTGGCAACTCCTTCCAAAGTTGCAGCAATACTATCAGCAACGAATTTCCTGATGGCGTCCTGAGTCATTGTTGATGTTGCAGATGTTGATGTCCTTTTGGGAGCCATTCTATCAACATTCACAAAATATGAATGATATCACAAGTTATTGTCAAAATTTTCATACATAGTGGTATTGAAATCATTTGACATATCATTGTATGGATTCTTATTTTTGACACAAGTTCTAACAAAGTAATACATATCCCTTGGTATTACATTGCAGGATATAACAGAAAATTTTTGGAATTTAAGATTTCTAAAAATGAACATTCAAACAAGCATCTGACTCATTAGATTCCTCGGGGACTGGTTCACTTCCCAGTGGTCGTGGTATGATCCATAATGAGTTATCTAATTCTGCGAAGATAGACTCATCAAAGGGGTAGTCTGGTGGTGGTGTAGTTGACCTAACCAGTGATGAAGATCCTACTGATGAAGATGGAGATATTGGAATGGGTGATTCAACAGGAGTCTCAGTGTCTTTAGGTGGTGGAATCTCTTCGGGAGGAAAGAAATCTCAGGAATCAAACATTGGTGATAGTGGTAATACTAGAGATGGAGGCAAAACAGGCGGTGGATCAATAGGAGCTTGTGGTGGGATAGGTGGTTCATTAGCAGCAGCATCATATGCTTGCATATATGGATCATCGTGAGAAGGTGAGATGGCTAGCGAGGCCAAAAGATACTTAGATAAATTATCTGAAGGATCAGGAGAGATGTTTCCCGGTGAGACTGGGAAATAGTCTGGTGAAGTCGGAGTATAGTCCGGAAAGTTAAAGGAAAAAGCATCTTCAATATCGGAAGTAGGATGGTTGGGATAAGACATCACTCTGTTAATAACCCAGCGGTAAATAACATAAGTTATTTATATAATAGTATGTTAGATATTAGAAAAAGACTCGGTCACCCCATGTATTTTACTGTTCAAAATAGCTCGTAGTTTAATAGGTAAACATATGACTTTTGGTATTGAACCGGGTACTAATACCCGGTGTATTGTAAGAACTATAAATACCTCTTCCAACTTTGGAAGAGATAAGCATTTACTCATTTTACACACACTCTTTAGTGTGTATTATTTTCTCTCTTAACTATTCTCTCTCTCTAACTTTCTCTCTCTAGATCTCTTTAGATCTATACATGTTTGTGTGAATTCGGGAACCTACAATTGGTATCAGAGCCATGGGGTGGATTCGTGATTGATTCATGTGGTTGATTAAGCTCAAAAACGTGGCTCATTTTGTGAAGAAAAAGACCACGGCTCAAATTTGTTTTGGGTTTATTGGTTCATTAATCGTGTTTTTCATGTTATATATGTTTAACAGGTTCATGTGTTGCTATTCCATGTGATTTGCTAGTTCCTAATTCGATTTATAAGCTTATTAAGGTTTGTGTTCTTCGTGGAGGTTTGCTTCTTTCTTGATGATCCGCGAAGACATAGATGTTATGGAATGATTAGGCTTATAAGGTTTGCTTAGTATTTGATATTTTAGCTTTGTTTCGTGGTTAATAGGCATATATGGGCTTATTTTGGCTAGATCCGAATGTGTGTTCTTGATGGAGGTTTGAATATTAAATGTTATTCTTGCCGGCGGTTTGACCAGGTCAAAGGCGAGTTGCTTATTTTCTTGCCGGCGAGTTGCTTAAAAATCAAACGGCGAGTTGCCTTATTGAAGGCGGTTTGACAGGTACCAAGGCGGTTTGAATATTTTAATAGAAAAATACGAAAAGAACCCCTGGCGGTTTGGACCCTCGGCGGCGAGTTGTGTATCGCGGCGGTTTGCTTTCACGGCGGGTTGAACAAAACAGATAGACAACGGTTTGAATTATCTACGGCGGTTTGCTGTTAAATCTTGCCAGCGAGTTGCCTTATTTCACCAGCGGCGGTTTGCTTTAAATAATACGCGGCGAGTTGGTCTTTTAGGCGGCGAGTTAGCTAGAAATGGCAGCGAGTTACTCAACTTAAGCAGCGGTTTGAATTTAATAATACACGGCGAGTTGTCATAATTCACGGCGGATTGACCAAGCTTTAGGCGGCGGTTTGGTCACTATAGGCAGCGGTTTGATTATTTTATTAAGCCGGCGAGTTAGCAAAAATATAAGAGGCGGTTTGCTTGATTTATTTGGCAGCGGTTTGGTGACAGTTTGAATTTTTTTTCAGGTGGCTGTTTGCAATCATCCTAGGCAGCGCTAAAAAAAATACTTTTGGCGGGAAAAGTTAAGAAAAAATTAATTTTTCCTATAGCCTTTTTAGCTCATTTTTACACCAAATTTAAATTTTGGTAATAGGGTAAAAATTTTGTTAAAAAATTCAAATTATTTTTGGCGGGAAAAATTAAGAAAAAAATTAATTTTTCAATAGCTTTTTTAGCTAATTTTTACACAAAATTTAAATTTTGGTAATAGGGTAAATTTTGTGTTTTGGTCAAAATTCAAATATTTTAGGGCCAAATAACAAACCGTCAACCTAAACAGGACTTAAACTGCATTAATCAAACAACAAACCTACCTTAACATCAAACGATTATTCATTCACGGTTTTCTATTGATTTTGTAAAATCCCGTTAATCTTTTATCGGTTTTAATCATAGACTTGTAAAATCCCGTGAACGTTAATTGCATTTAAAACCACAACATCAATCACATTATCTACTTAAGATCCTTAATTTTATTTCACACATCGAATTTCAATGGAATCTTCTAATTCTAATTCAAAAGAGAGAGAGCTTCAACTGACGCAACGGCTCGCAAAACAAAGGCACTCCAACTGCATGACATGGTTTGAACAACTCGAGACACATCTTCATGATCTCTATCTCCTTAATTCGCCTTATGCTGTTGATGCATTTAAACCAGCATTTCGCTCATTCTTTGGTGAAGAGCATCAGACTTTCAAATTGAAGATGTTTCATAATCTGGATCAGTTAAGGCTACAACTTGAAAGAGAGAATCTTCATGGGGTTAATGCAAAGACTTGTCTTCAAGCACTCAGAACACAGTTCAAGGAATTTCTTGCCTCAAAAGGGGTAAATGCAACGGATCTTCTGAATCAAGGTTGACAACAAGACTTCGAATACTAATCCTCGCGCTTCTACATCTACAGGAATAGCTCACAAAACTAATGTTAGCAGACCACAGCCTAGGAGCAATCAAATGATTCTAATAAAACAAAGTCTGTAACTGCGTGTAATGACAGTCTAAATTCCAGAACTTCAAATGCTAATGCTGTTTGTGCTACATGTGGGAAAATGTGTACATCCGGGGCTTAGTTGACTTTGATGTTACCGTGTCAACTTCCAAGGGGAAGTAGTGTAGACTACTTTACTTAGTATGGTTTGTGAAGTATTATATCAAAATGCAGTTTGAGAGAGCTGAAAACAACGATGCATGCAGCAAACCAGAGATTTGAAACTCTTACTGCCAAAGGCAAGAGGAAAAGGTCAATATATGCGTGAAGCAGTTGATGCTGGGTTGGTTGTCACAGAAAGCAGTGGGACAAAGCCCGACAAGCAGAATTACAAGTAAGCACTTCCAGGGAGTTATACCACACAAGCTGTGGATGCAGATATCAGACCAGTAATTGACGAAGAGCCATTTGCGAGGTACAATTGACTACTCTACATAATATCCTTGCTAATGAACAACAGCATACTAAGCAATCTGAACCCAGTTATGACACACATCTGTTGGAAACTATTGATAGCAACTACTACCACTTCCCTACTTAAGACAAAATAAAGTAGTAGGCAAGGGAAAAGCCGTTGTGACTGAGGAACAAGTGGCTCATTCCCTGATTAATCTATCAAAGAAGAAAAGAACTACTGATTAGTTTATCCTTGTTAGGCGTGATCAAACTCCTCATGATTCGACAACTGGACCCTCTTCTTAACATGAAGATGACACATCAGAGAAAGTTATCCATGAATCTTCATCAACATCTGATTCAGAACGAACTGAAAGTGAAACAGAAGCCGCTACTCCTAAAGGTGACAAAGATCAAGGTGAAGTAGACTCGTCTACAATAACATTAGGAGTAAGCATTCCTGTATCAGACCCTGAAAAGACAGCACATGAAGCTCTAGCTAGAATTATGTCTGGACCAGACCCTGAGCCCATGCAAGAAGACCAGACTGGATCAAACTCTGGAAAATTACATGTGTCTCTTACTAGACCAAATCCTGAGCACATGGATGATGAATTAACTGAAGCTGAAGAAGAAGCTGTTGCAAGAGAAGTTCATGCTACTCATGCAAGAATTGTGTCTGAACCAGACCCTGAGCCCATGCAAGAAGACCAGACTGGATCAAACTCTGGAAAATTACATGTGTCTCTTGCTGGACCAAACCCTGAGTACATGGATGATGAATTAACAGAAGCTGAAGAAGAAGCTGTTGCAAGAGAAGTTCATGCTACTCATGCAAGAATTGTGTCTGGACCAGACCCTAAGCCCATGCAAGAAGACCAGACTGGATCAAACTCTGGAAAATTACATGTGTCTCTTGCTGGACCAAACCCTGAGCACATAGATGATGAATTCCTCGCGATAGCCTACCCAAAGGTTCATGAAAACCTGAAGCTCATAACAGACGAACGTGTCATCGAAGATAATCCAGAAAGTCATTCTGGTTCTATGTCTTCCATGAAAAATCTCGATGACACTTATAACTTTGGGGATCAATTTCTTTATGACAAACCAACCGAAGATGATCAGGAGAAATCTAAAGTTATAAAGGAGTCTGATTCCACCATACCTGATCCAAGTTATCAGACAGTAACGTCAACTCCTCCAGTAATTGCTCCCTTCACAAATGTCTCATCTACTAAGCCTTCGTCACTGGTCACTCCTCCACCAATCAACACGGAAGCTACAACAATCACCACATCTCTCCCTGAAATCACTCCATTTATCGCCCTTCAGCTAAGAGTGGCAAGATTGGAGCAAGAGATGTCTGAAGTAAAGAAGACTGATCACTCTGCTGATGTTTTGGCTTCAATTAAATCCCAAGTTCCTACGGTTGTTGATGAATATCTAGGAACAAAACTTGATGATTCTCTCATTAAGATTCTTGAACGACACACTACAGATTTAATCAAGAAATACTCTGTGCTGCCTGGCCCACATCCTTCATTGCTTAGAACAGTTACATATTGGAAAGGGAAACCTTCTCTAAGATCTACAGAAGTTGCAGAAGAATCCTATCTTCCACATTTCAGTTGATATTTCAAGAACACAAACTTCGTTAGGGCATTCACTGCATCAGCAAATTCCCTTCTATCTACATTCAGCTGTTCTGGAATACTCTGACTCATGATGCAAAGACTGGGGTTTATAGCTTTCAAACTTGACGAAAAATGGTTTACTCTAAGTGCTGATCTATTTCGGAAGGCCTTAGAGATCACTCCTGCATGACAACATCGTCCCTAAACCAGACTTAGCTTTGGAATTAGGTAAATCTATCAGCTTAACTGAAGCTGAAGAAGAAGCTGTTGCAAGAGAAGTTCATGCTACTCATGCAAGAATTGTGTCTGGACCAGACCCTGAGCCCATGCAAGAAGACCAGACTGGATCAAACTCTGGAAAATTACATGTGTCTCTTGCTGGACCAAACCCTGAGCACATGGATGATGAATTCCTCGCGACAGCCTACCCAAAGGTTCATGAAAACCTGAAGCTCATAACAGACGAACGTGTCATCGAAGAAAATCCAGAAAGTCATTCTGGTTCTATGTCTTCCATGAAAAATCTCGATGACACTTATAACTTTGAGGAGTCTGATCAGGAGAAATCTAAAGTTATAGAGGAGTCTGATTCCACCATACCTGATCCGAGTCATCAGACAGTAACGTCAACTCCTCCAGTGATTGCTCCTTTTACAGATGTCTCATCTACTAAGCCGTCGTCACTGGTCACTCCTCCACCAATCAACACGGAAGCTACAACAATCATCACATCTCTCCCTGAAATCACTCCATTCATCTCCCTTCAGCTAAGAGTGGCAAGATTGGAGCAAGAGATGTCTGAAGTCAAGAAGACTGATCACTCTGCCGATGTTTTGGCTTCAATCAAATCCGAAGTTCCTACGGTTGTTGATAAATATCTAGGAACAAAACTTGATGATGCTCTCCTTAAGATTCTTGAACGACACACTGCAGATTTAATCGAGAAATACTCTGCGCTGCCTGGCCCAGAGTCCATCAAGAATCAAGAATCTGAAAAGAGTCCAAAGGAGATTATCAGAATCAAAAGGGAACAAGGTGAGGAGAAACAAGATTCAACTTACTCCATCAGGTCAACAGACAAGGTGGCTCTTGAAGAATTTGATCTAAAGAGTGCTCTCTTCAAACACATGAATAAGAACAAGACTGCAAACAGAAATCCTGCCAACTACCATCTATACCATGCTCTTATGGAAGCTTTAATAGCAGATGAAGATGCCATGGATAAGGAAGTTGCAGTCAAGGTTAAAGACCACAAGAGAAAGCATGATAGTGATGATGAAGAAGACGACGATGATGATGAAGGCCCTTCAGCTGGATCAAACCAGGGTATGTCAGCAAAGAGAAGAAGACCCGAATCTGCCGCTTCTGGGTCAGCTCAACCTCCTTCGAAAGATGATCATCAAAGTTCAAAGAAACCACGGGAGTCTGATGCATCTGCTTCCAAACAACATCCAGCTCTTACCTCAACTGGATGGCAGATCACTGACACAAGAGATGCTGTTGTTGACTCTTCGATGCCCAGATCTGATACCGAATCAGAACATTCTGAACAATCCTCAGATGACATTCCAATGCAGGATGAAGGGCACGTCTCAGATCTGGAGGACACCGATTCCAGAAGGCGAGAGACCTGCTACACCTGAACCAGAATGGACCATTCCCCCGAATGATTTCTCGGAACCAGAGAATAACTAGGCAAATACATACGCCACAACGTATCATTCAAAGGAAGATGTATGATATTGGGTCATTCATCAAATGGTTCTGCAGACGAACAGGAAAAAAGAAGCTCTGCAAAGCTGGTTTAGAAGGTCCAGCTTTCAACCTTGTTAAAGCCTTTCATAAGAACAACGTTTCTTCAATATCAGATGGATGAATGCCATAAGCTGCTGACGAATAAGGTTGATTTGGGTAATCCTGAGGGTCATCAAATTTTGCAAAATATATATGAACCGCTGCCCTTAGGAGGACCACCAGGTCGGGTAACTATTCAACCACAATTCTTCTTCAATAAGGATCTGGATTATCTTCTGACAGGTGACAAAGAGCGAAAAATTGGCTTATCCATATCCAAGCTCAAAGCCGCTCGTTACCTAGACTTTGGCCTTGAAGAATTAGATCCATCTTTATGGGTTGAAAGTGAACACGAATATGACATCAGTGCGGCATATGGCATCACTCACTGGTGGTTTAGAAGAAAGGAATTCTACATTAACAAACACAGTGAGCCCTATGATCGTGAAGCAGTCAGATCGCATATGCGAATTCTCAGTGTGATCAGTGTCAAGGTGTTCGAAAAATACAGATACAACTACCTAAGAGAGAATTCTTCGCCAAGCTGATTACCAAGAATACACCAAGAACTACAAGATCTCGGAAAAGGATTTCATATTAAATCTTGTCCAAAGGATTTCGTAGATCTGTTACTACTCAATATTCCAGGGGAAAAAAATATGCTCAACCATCTGCCCAAGACAGACAAGACTAGTCTTCACACGGCAGTCAACATGTGGATAAGAAACCTAGTGATCAGGAATCGTGTGGGAGACTTACAGCTCAGGATTGAAAGTTATCAAACAAAGATCAACCTTGAACGTCCAAATTAGGATGCAGCCGACTATTACTTCAAAGAAGATTATAACGATTATCCCTAAGCAAGTGCGTTGATCTACACGAGACAGAAATGATCAAAGATAGCTGATGAGTGAATGAGCTACACAAGTATTAGTGATGGGACGGTTTGACTCAAGTGTAATGGAGAGCTTGGAACCAATATAGGTTAAAGGGACTTTCATTGTAGAAGTATAATAAGGGCATGGAGACTAGGAAGTGGTCAGAGGATGACAAGAGAAGAAGCAAAGACTTCATATGCAATCGAGGAAAAGGAAAGACTAAGATCGAAGGATCTATCAAAGTCTCGAAAGCTTTGTTGGTGGAAGATAAGTAGGATATTGATACAGGCTGAATAACAGAACAACGTGACGACATCGTCGTTACAATCAAAAGGTCTAATTTTTATTTCTTTATTGTGAATTTTATACCTTGTACATTTGTAATGTAGTAATCTTTTGATGATTATCGTGTAGGAAGTATTCTATATCCTCAACGATTGAGGGGGAGCTATGCAGTATTTATCTCGTACACGGACCTTGCGAATTATGGCCACACATTTTCTTCACTCCCTTTTTTTTTTTTTTTTTTCTTTTTCCCCAAATTTTATAAAACATATTTAAATCAATTGTATCATAAATGTCATAGGGTTTTTAAATTTTTATTAGGGGTGAAAATGTGATTAAATATTGTTGTATAATAATAACTGTGATTATTTAGGACGCATATACTCCTGCCCAAAGTGCTAATACTATTTCGAATCCGAAGCACATTTTGAGGTGGGGAGCGTTTCTGAAAAAAACCTGTCAAAAACAATCCGAGGTTACTAAAAGCTTTGGTATTTTATCATTACAGAACCTCATTGAATTTTCAATTGGTTTTATGAATGGAGAACTTGTACAAAAGACTCCGTACCAGCATTCTTACTTAATTGGAGTTATAAGGTTGGTAAGGTTAGGTACTATTCCAATGATTCCAGCCCATATCCGGGAGGGATATTTAATCCACTAGTTAGTGTTGTAGATGTCCTTAGGGTATGACATGTAAAAGGAGTTTAAAAGCAAGGAATAAGGGAAGAAGTGCGATAAGATGGAGCTCTAGTACTGGATAAGACCCAAAAAGGTTTAGTCATGAGTCTCGGTAAGCACTAAAGGGGTTGAAGAATTAAAAAGAATTGTTAAGAGAATAGGGTGTATAAGAAAGAAAGCACTCCATATTAGCAGGAAAACCGGGTCAATACATATGCTGCCAGAACCACTAAGATGATTGATGAACTTTAAAGATCGACATAATGGACCCAGTGATGCAATGCACAAAACCTCCCTAGGCCAGCTTCAGAATTCTTTCCATAAAGGATTTTGTATCTTTTCTCAGGGAATCTAACACGTTATCTTTGACTTTCTCTCTCCGAGTTAGTTGATATTGAACAGGTGCAGTAAGCTCCAGCCTCACGATTTACTAGAACCAAAATACTATTCGAGTCTAGAGCTAAGAGATCGTCAATTTAATCTCGTTAGGAAACATATCAATTCTCTTGTCTTTCATACACACTGTGGAAACATGTATATCCTAAGAGTCCTACGCATTATCTTGTGATATTGTCAAGAACATTCCGATGTGAAACGATGTTTTTCACAATGAAGATGGAAATTCATGCTTGAGCCAAGGAATTCAAACAAGCTCTTGGTAGGTGACTTTATGTGCGTTTCTACCAAGAATCAATAATCTTGTGTCAAACTGGAAAGAAACAATGTGCGATTCTGTGTGGATCAAAACTTGTTCCCGTATAAGAATTGCGGTTATTGATCATTTGACAAACAATCAAAAACCTATCGATAGTGTTACAAAATTCTTTCATAAGAAAACACTTAGACGTTCTTTTCAAATTAATTTTCTCTTTATTGCTAACGGTTTCATTACAGTATATCTTAAAGATGGGAGCATGGTGATGGAAATTCCCAGTTACCTGAGATGTCAAAGTAATAAACCGAATGGGCTCAGACACGTGACCTTACACTTGTTATGATGTTTATAGAAAGACTCATAAGGTGTCAAAGCTTCCACACTATGGATGTCATGTATTTTTCACAAAAGTGCACCAAGATGGCATCCAGCACAAGATGATGTTAAGATTATATTTGAGCGATGATTCTTAAGAAAGCTCAAGATCACAGGTCAAGGACAAGTCTAAGATGAATACAAAGATCACACTATTCCCAAATATACAATTTATCAATTGTTACGAGCTAAAGATTGAAGTGATTAAATTTTGGCTATTTTCAGGGGTGGGTGACCTCCCTTAGGGGGGGGATTGTTAGATATTCAGAAAAAGGGTCGGTCACCCCGTGTTATTTTACGTTTTATTATAGCTCGTAGTTTAATAGTTAATTAGTTCGGTTTTTCGGTATTAAGTCTGGGGTACGATATACCCGGTATATTATGTAAGTACTAATATTAGCCTATTCCAACTTTGGAAGAGGTTAAGCTAGTCATTTCTTTTCATTCATTAGAAACACTGTTTCTCTCCATATAGGAGAACGCTCTCAAGTGTTTCTCTATTAGAAACTAGCCTAATCCTAAGAACTAGCCATGTGTTATGATATAGGATTTACCCACAACTTTTAATGGACATGAATAAAAGTTCTAAATTCATACTAAACCTCTACAAAAAATACATAAAGAGATAAAAGACTTTAAAGATTTTGCATTCCTATACTAGCAATCAAATATTGAAATCTACTTACATCAAAAGCTTTTGTAAGCAAATCTGCAACATTCTTGTCAGTATGGATTTTGACCATTTGAATCAGTTTCTTTTCATTGCAATCTTTAATAAAATGATGTATGGTCTCTATATGCTTTGTTTTTTAATGAAAAACATGATTTTTAATTATGCAAATAGTACTGTTATTGTCAATAAAGATCTTGGTATGCAAAGCACTTGTCTACAGCAACTTGAAGCAGCCACATACTCAACTTCTGTTGTGGAATTTACAACCACTGTCTGTTTCTTGTACTGCCATGATATTAATCTGCATCCAAGGAATTGACAACCTCATGTTGTAGACTTCTTATCCAAGCTTACTCCAACATAATCACTATCAGTGTATGCTACCAAATCAAAAGGAGAATCTTTTGGATACCAAAGGCCTAATTTTTGGTTGTACCTTTGAGTACCATAAAAATACTTTTTCACAGCATGGAAGAAGTGAAATCTTGGATTGACTTGGTATCTAGCACAGGGCCAAACACTGCAATCATGATGTTAAGGTTCTTTAAAAAAGAAGTTTTAAGATACTTCAATAACCAATATCGACCTATACATATGATCATCCAATTCTTTATTCATCTTCATCCTTGAGCAGAGGCTTTTGAGTTTCTATTGGTGTGCTTGCAGTCTTGACTTCTGTAAACCTAAATTTTTTTAAAATTTCAGCAACATATTTATCTTCTGCTTCACTTGTATAATCCAAGAAGAATGTTAGTTCTTCATATAGATCATCTGAAATTCTCATGCATCAAAACTTCTCAAATGCAATGCATAGACTCATTTTTTGTTAACCAAAGATGATATTCATCCACATAACTTGGACAGCAAAATATCACCTTTGTACTTTTGATGAAATAAGGTCTTGTCAATTTTCCCTTTTTGAAACCCATTGTCCAACAGATATGTTGACAAGGTTTCATACCAAGCTCTAGGAGCTTGATGTAGTTCATACAATGCTTTTTCAACCTTGTATACTCTATCAGGAAAATCTGGATCTTCAAATCCTGGTGGTTGAATACATTACACCTCTTATTCATCTTCTATAGAGAAAATCAATTTTTTACATCCATTTGATACACAACAAAATCTTTAATGAAGCATAAGCTTCAAAATTAGCTATTTGCTTCAATTCTTACAACAGGGGTAAAGACTTCATCATAGTCAATCCCTTCTTCTTGTGTGTATCTTTGAGCAACCAATCTTGCTTTATTTCTTATCACAATTCCCCTTTCATCCTTTTTATTCTTGAAAACCTATTTAGAGACTATAACCCTTTTTCCATATGGTAAATCCACTAAAGTCTAAACTTCTTGTAACTTGAATTGTAGAAGCTCTTCCTGCATAGCCTCTATCCAGCTTGGATCCTTCAATGCATGAATTACCTTTTTTGGCTTTATTCCTGTGATTAAAAACAAGCTCAAACAAGCAGTTTGAGGTCTATATGGTTTGGTTCTTTATTTAATAGTACTAACAAACCCATGTTCCTCCAAATTCTTTGACATCTTTCTTGTTTGTGTAGCTGATTGCAAATCTTCAATCACTTGATCAATAGGATGATCTTTATGAATTCTTGTAATTGGATTAGGACTGACTTGGATTGTTGTATCCAAATTGTTCATGTCAGCCACTACACTATCATCTTCATCATCTCTTGAGAAGTCAAATATGCTATCATCTTCCAAAGCAGGCATATTTGGATCAAATGGAAGTTCAATGCTTATTTTTTCACCAACAGCATTAACCTCATTTGTGCCAGCAACATTAACAGTAGCATTATCTTCCTTCTCTTGATCTTTACATTCACTCATCTTTTTTGGCATCTCTCAACTTCTTTCCATCATCACTTGAAGGTTTGGATCCATCATCATGAGAACTCTTTGTATCTTAGGAATATGGTGGATCAACAGTCCATAATGGTAGCTGTTAGAAATTAAAGATTCCTTAATGATGTTTGAATAAATGAAACAAGAGGGACTAAATCGACATAATGAGTATACTACAAATAATGGAAGATTGTAGAAGATATGGTCAAAGATATGAAGATCAGGATTGATATCTAAATGATTTAGTTTCCTTATAATATTAAATGTGTTGACTAGGAAGGTTGAATACTTATGGAAAGTATTAATAAGTATTAAATATGATGAGTAGGTTACAAGGTTTATTAGGAAAGTATTGATGTAGAATACTTAGGAAAGTATTAATTGTATTGTAACCTACTAGGACTCCTTGTACTATAAAAGGAGGTCCTAGGGTGTAGAGAAAAGAAATCAATCTCTACACAATCATCATATACACCATTTTACTCTCCCTCCCCCCCCCCCCCCCCCCCCCCCCCCCCCCCCCCCCCCCCCCCCCCCCCCCCCCCCCCCCACCCCCTCCCCCCCCCCCCCCCCCCACCCCCCCTTGTTAGTATAGATTCTAGGTTGTTATCCCTATTTCAATTATTAAGAGTGATCGTATTAATATATTGAAGCTGCAACGTTTGGTTAATTGTTATTATTCTTCTTAGTATCACAACCTAGTTTCCGCATAGTTTGTGATATTCCCCAATCAAAGTTTCTACCATAGTTGTCTTGGATTTATCCAATACAACTAAACCTTATATCAGCTAAGGAGTTAAAGATCTGTTCAGAACGGGATCAACAAGTGGTCATCAAAGCTGGTTGAGGGAAGCTTTGATAAGAAGAAAACTCAGCCTTACTACTATAGGCTTTACTATTCAAAGAGTATCCAACTAAGAAACCTTCAATCAGCCTTAACATTAAATTTGCGTAGTGATCTATGTTATTGAGATTGGTAACTGGACACACATATGATCTCATAAACTTATACAGTTGATCTTCCTTACCATGAAAAAGTTTATATGGGTTTGTTATGAGCCTTAAATACTAACTCTCATATTTTGCACATAGCAACGCTTCTGCTCAAAAGTAGTTAGAAACTTAGAATCAGCTAGCATAGTCCTAGCAGCCTCAATTAGTGTCATATTCCTCCTCTCAACAACTCCATTTTGTTAAGGAGTTCTAGTAAATTGTCTCAAAATACCCTTCATCTCACAAAACTGATTCATTTCTCTGTTTTTGAATTCAGTTCCATTATTACATCTAATCACCTTAACCTTGTGATCTACTAGATTTTTTATCCCAATTATAAAGACTTAAGAATGCAACTAGTATCATCCTAGTAGCTTAGAAAGAATAACCCATGTAAAAACTACTATAATAATATGTGACAACTAGGCAATACTTTTTACTTCTTAAGGCTTTTATAATGTTGGACAAACAAGTCCATATGGAAATAATGTAAGGAAGACCTGGTTGAGTTCTTTAATTTTGAACTTACAAGAGGCTCTTGCTGCTTTCCCCTTTTGACAAGAAAAACCCCCCCCCCCCCCCCCCAAAACAAACACAAGTTTAATCATTTTCAAAAATTTTAGATGGTAAACCTCTTACAAGATTTCCCTTAACCAATTTATTCATGATTTTAAGATTTAAGTGACCTAGCCTTCTATGCCAAAGTTTAGATTCATCAGATGTGGCTTTTGCAAAAAGGCAAATTAAACCTCCTTTAGGAACTGTGTTCTTTAAATCAACACTATACATATTGTTCTTTCTAAGAACTATAAGTAAAACTTGACTTTCATCAATTAACTTAAAGTTTGGAGATAAAACAATACTTTCGGTCAGTATATAGAACACTAGTCTTTTTATCCACACATTTTCATGAGACACTAAGGTGATTAAACTTTTAACTCTCTAATAAAAATTCACATTTTCTAAATCTAGGTTTAACAGTTTTAATGGTACATTTTCCTGTGATTTTCCCTCCTTTGGGGTTCCCTCCAAAAGCAACATATCATCCATCTATCTCTTCATAGTCTGTAAGATAGGACATGTTCCCTGTCATGTGCCTTGAGCATCCACTATTAATCACTCGATCCTGTAAATCCATTTATGGATTTCCCTACACATTAGATAGAAAAATCAGTTTCTTTTGGGGAACCAAGCCATTACTAACTTGGATTGCTTGTCGCATTTCATTATATATACAAAACTATTTTAGGGTGATTGATGCACTGTTGTGTTTACGAAATATGTCTAACTTTTGCTGTGGTTCCAAACCCAACTAGCATGAGGCCTTAACCACATTAAATTTATTGACCCTTAACAGCATTATCTACTGCTTTTGGGTTGCAGTATTAAAATATTTTTCCCCTAGTAGTATTAACCTTAGATTAATATTACTATGTTTAAAATGTTGTGTTTCTTATGAATGGGCCTTCTTAACCAGTTGTAATGGTGTTGTTTTAGAAAGAGTATGACATTTGGTCTAGAGCATTCACTATTGTTTTTGAGTGAGCAGCATTAACTTGTCTAGCAGTATTAACCAATACTGGTGTTTTTGAAATATTTTGTCTAGCAGTATTAATTGATACTAAACCAGACTTCATTAGTACTGCTCTTGGAACCAAGTTCTTTTTAGCAACAGGGTGAGTCTTTTAGCAAAGTTTTGATGATTCACCCTTTGAGCATTGTTCTAAACAGGTTTTACCATCCTTTGATTTTGAAACTATTTTTGATGGTAATTGCAATCAACCTGCAAATTATCAAAGCTTCCACACACATAACAGGCCTTATTAAACATCTTAAAATTGCTTCCTAGTTTTTAAGACATCATATTGTTCTAATTTCATTGATTACCTCTTGGACTGTGAGTGTTTTGCCTATGTTACTCAACTTGTTTAACAGTTTTTCTAGCAGTTTTTTCTTGTTGTTTAGATTTGACAAACTCTTTCTTAACAATACTAGGCATAACTGTTTTCTTTTCAGTTTTAGGCTGAGACACATCCTCTTCCTCATCATCTGACACCCATTCTTCAATACTTGAGGCATCATCATACTTCCTAACTACCTTAGGCTCTTCTTCACTAGACATAGCTTTAATTTCTAAAACTCCAGGCTCTTAACTATTTATCATAAACCACAATAAAAGACAAGTCAGGTGTTGGAGGCATGAAATTTTCTGTGTAGGGAGGTGAAACTGCATTATAATTTTTATAGCCTAAACCTTTCTTGTAATTGTCAACTATCTGACACTCCATGAGCTTGTTTAAACTTTTATATGCATGTTTAAATTTATCTACATTAAGTTGAATGCCATCTTTTCTGTTTTGAACTAATTTCATGCTTCTTCTTATAGCTCTCTTCTAGTTATTTTTCCATATGAATTTCAAATTTTAAGCCTTAATATCTTGTAAATAAATAGACTGTTTGCTTTATAAACGTCTAGTTTTTTTCCATGACTCTAAACTTCTTATTACCTAGAACATAAACTCAGATTTCTTTAAATCTTTTAATAGTTGATCATTTTGAGATTTAAGAAGTTCAACAGTTTCCAAACAAGATTTTAAACAAATAGAATCATTGGATACCTCTGAGTCAGGACTTGAAGATGAGAAAGCCATAAGTGCATAATTAGGCCATTCCCCTGCCTGATCACTCCAGTCATATCCACCAAGACCATCACATGACACCAAAGTTGTGGAAGTAGATGTTTCCACAAGCACACTCCTTCTTGAGCTTTCCTTATTCTTGTTGTCTTGATTTCTTGGAGCTTTGCACTCCCTAACAAAATGTCCCCTCTTGTGACAGTTGTAGCACTCTACTTTGGACTTATCAAAACCAATAGTCTCATTGCCATTAACAGTAAGCTTCCTTTCTGTATTCTTCAAAAACCTTCTTGTCCTCATAGTCAACATGGCCATTTGCCATCTCAAATCCATTTCTTCCATGTCATCTGGATGGATTTGTTGCAAGTCCTCATGTACAAGTTGAGGAACTATTGGTTGACTAGCAAAGAATGACATATAAACAACATCACTCAAGTTATCAATATTTGTAGAGTTAGCAGCATTAACTTAAGTGCTAGCACTAGAAACTCCATGAGCAGTATTAACTGCTTCATTAGTGCTGCTAGTGTTGTTATTTGAAGAGGACACAAAAGCCATGTTCTGTGTGCTTGAAATTGTGTAGGACATTCACTTTAACTTATGGTTTATACACCTTGAGTTGTTGTAGAGATCATCCATGCATTGTATCCCAAATCAGCTATATTCCTCCACACAACTAGCCTGTGTGTTCCACTAAGGTGCACAAAACTTCTTAATAACTTTTGATTAACATCTTCTTGTGAAAGCTTTTCATCCAAAAGCTCCAACTGACTCCTAAGCTTTTGAAGCATATCAAAAGTTTGATCAAGCATATTTGAGCTTAGAGCAGTGAAGTTTCCATATTGCTCCTTTAAGAGATTCCTTTGAGTCTTTCTTGTGACTGCATTCCCACCAAATCTCTTTTCAACAGCTTCCAGCAACTTTTTAGCATCCTTTATAGAGTTAAACTTTAACTGATGTTCATTGGGATATGTTTCCATCATTTTCAGTACTTCTAGCTTTTACCTCTATCTTCCCTGGAGCCTTTTCTTCAGCAGTTGTTAATAGGCACATTATGTCATAAACTACCTTCACAAATTTTTGTTTTTGCAAGATTGCACATTCTCTATGAACTTCCTACTGTGCATAGTCTATTATCTGGGATTTATTGTTCAATCATTATCCTCCATATCTCATATCACAAGATTGAGCTGAGAACTTGGATGCAGCCACCATGTGTGCAGAATCTTAATCCATATCTTTTAGCAAAAACAGGTTCTGCTTATTCACAGCTTCTCAACAAGCTCTGATACTACTTGTTGATCCCACTTCAATAGATCAAATTCCTTATGCTTGTTTAAGGTTTAGTTATATTAGAAAAATTAATAACCACAAACTATAGTAGAAATGTGTTTGAATGTATTAAAGATTATGCGGAATCTAATATTTAATATTAAGAAAGAATTATTAATGAAAACAGTAATCAATGAACTTACAATTAATCAAATATAATCTATATATTTATTATGATAATATTTATGGAATATACTCAAAGTTTAGGTTACAAAGACCTTGAAGCTATGAATTATACGTCTAATAATACTTTAAAAGATATCAAACTCTATGCCCTAGGATCTCCTTTTATACACCAAGGAGCCCTAGTCGGCTTAAATTAACCTTTTCCTAAGTATCCATAATCTTTTCTATAAACAAATAACTTAATACATATCATATAAGCAGTACTAACTAATCAAACACTAATAATATCTAACATTACAAAGTGTAAGGGTTAAAAATGTACTTCTTGCTAATTTTCTTAGATGGGGCCACGACCCCCTTTCGGTCCCCACTAAGTTTCGTCACTATGTAAATGCCCTTAAATCACTAAAGACATTTATGATGTTGAAGGACAAGCACTGTTTAAAAAACCATACTAATTTGGTTGGTTTGGTCTACCGAATTATGCAAACCATTTAGGAAACGTACAAGTTTCTTGCTACTGTTGATCACTTGGAAAATTTATACTCGTGTTTTGAATTGGTAAATACTTAAAATGTCGATTTTTTATGATTACACACATTCTTATATGATTTGCATTAGACTATTGTTAATTACTTTTCTCCGTTGTATGTGTTTTCATTATGATACCTTCAAAACTTACCAACGGTTGATCTTCGGCCAATTATTATAGAGGTGAAGTGCCACCAGGTAGTGGCCTCCACCACGTGCAGACTCCACCAAAACCAGCCACCATCACGCGCCAACGGTGCAACTTTTGTACTTGTTCGATGGTTTGCACCACCTAAAGAAAAATAAGGAAAATGGGTGTTATAATTATTATTTTATAGTTTGTGAGTGTGTGTGAGATATATTGTAAGGTATGTTTGTATAAAGTGATGTATTTTATATTTTTGATTATGTAGTAATCATAACACGCATTTTTGTTGTGATTTTAATAATTTGTTAAAGTTTTAAGGTTCATTGGTACAAAGATTTTTGTGGGATACCAGTGGGAACCAATCTCCACCCTTCATCTTCATCTTAATCTAATGGATAAGATTAAACCAAAAATTATTTTCAACCTTTTTTTTCAAATCTTAATATCTCTCAAACCGTTAATCGTCAAGCGAAAAAAAATATACCATCACGATGAGCATTTAATTATCTTTCTATAGATATCCACTTTGATATACTTTCGACAAAAAAAAAATTCAAGTTTTTTTTCACTTTTTTCACCTTTTTTCACATTTTTTTCACGTTTTTTTCACATTTTTTCACGGTTTTTTCACTTTTTTCCACGTTTTTTTCACGTTTTCTCACTTTGATATACTTTCGACAAAATTTTTTTTTCCGTTTTTTTCACATTTTTTTCGACTTTTTCTCATTGAAACTTGCATGAGAATCATATATGATATTTAGATTTACTGTTAAATCATATATGATGTTAGTGTTAAATCATATATGATTGTGTTATGTCATATATGATATTAGTGTTATGTATTTCTGAAATTTTAATTTTAGTGTTAAATCATATATGATATTAGTGTTATATCATATATGATTTTTAATGCAAATTTCAACAACGGAAAAAAAACGAGAAAACAACGTGAAAAACGGAAAAAACGAAGAAAAAAAAATTTCTCGAAAAAACGTGAAAAACGAAAAAAAAGGTGAAAAAAGTAAAAAAAACGTGAAAAATCTGAAAAAATTTGAAAAAAACGTGGAAAAAAGATGAAAAAGACGTGAAAAAAACGTAAATTTTTTTTTTGTCGAAAGAAAACCAGCCACCATCACGCGCCAACGGTGCAACTTTTGTACTTGTTCGATGGTTTGCACCACCTAAAGAAAAATAAGGAAAATGGGTGTTATAATTATTATTTTATAGTTTGTGAGTGTGTGTGAGATATATTGTAAGGTATGTTTGTATAAAGTGATGTATTTTATATTTTTGATTATGTAGTAATCATAACACGCATTTTTGTTGTGATTTTAATAATTTGTTAAATAGTAAAATCTGACACTGACATGAAAATGATGGGTTTGATGACCCCCCGAGTCTTAAAAGTAGTCTTCAATGTAAAAATTTACTACCATTTGAAGAACAAAATATAACAATGATAAAAAAGAGTTAATTACATATATCGTCCATGTGGTGAGGCTAAAATTGAACATTTTGTTCCAAAAGTTCATTAAGCACGCCAGTTGTCCTTCTGGTTGACACTTTTGCATTTACGGGTCCTTTGACCAAACAACCGTTACATTTTTTCGTTAATTCTGGTCGTGTGCTGGTCACATGAGGGCGAAACTCTCCTTTCAAGTCGATAGTAAACAACAAGGACGATTTATGTTAATTTTTTAATTCTTTAATTTTTTTATCGTTTTTTCTTACATTTAGTCCCCAACTTGCCACTATTATCTTGTTACGATAATTCATCACCTCAGTCACCACTACCAAACACCACTATCCACCTACCACCACCCCTTCAATGGTGGTGTTGGGTGGTTGTAGCGGTGGCCACAGTGGGAGGTGGTGGTGGTCGTTTTTGGTGGTGGTTGGTGGTGGGTGTTGGGTGGTGATAATGGTGGTGGTTGTGGGTGGTGGTGGTGAACGAAGTGGTGAGTGATAGTGATGATTATTTAATAGAGGTGACTAAGGTGATGGTGATGGTGGTGATTGAGGTGATAAATTATGATACAAGATTATGGTGACAAATTAGGGACTAAATGTGAGAGAGAACAGTAAAAAAAAAAAATAATTAATAAAAAATAAAAAAATCAATTTTCTTTACATAAGTCGTCCCTGTGGTTTACTATAGACTTAAAGGATAGTTTTGCTCTTTACGTGATCAGCACATGACCAGACTTAGCGAATAAATATAACGACCGTTTGGTCAAATGATGAGTCAATGCAAAAGTGTCAACCACATAGGCTATGTTTGGCACAAGCATTTGGAAGCGTTTAGGAGCAGCAAACGACTAGCGGTAAGCAATTTAGATGAAATGTTTGTTTGGAAACACCTCAACTAGCGTTTGAATATTGTCTATCTGCTTCAATCTAAAATGCTTCTTCAAGAAGTATTTCAGAATTTCTCCTAGCAGCTTATTTGCGAAATTACATATATTGCTCAAAAATATTATACTCCATCCGTCCCTAAAAAAGATGATTTATGTAATTAACTCATTAAAAAAACTAGTTTTAATACTCGTGCACGCACGAGGTTTAGACATGATATTTTTTTAATATGTGTATAATTTTTATTTTTTTTCTGTTTTATAAGTTATGTTATAGAGTATTATCAAAATCATATAAAAAGAATAGATTCATTAAATTTGTTTTATATAATATTTGAACCATTGACCCCCACTCTGGAAGGCTGATATTCTTACTGTTGGGTATGCAATTGATATTGTATATATTTTATGATTATAGTTGCATGAGTGTGTCAGCTATACTTAGGATTCATGATCATACTTTGTGTTAAAACATGTAAAATTGTAGCTTCGCAATCGAATTCAAAAGCATCAAGTTGGTTATCAAAAGCGTCAATATTTATAGAATATAGAAAACTAAAAAGCTCAAATAAGTATTATGTTTCGTGCATACAATATGTTTTAGTCAAACAATATCTTCAATACATTTACAAATGTAAAAATAGTTTTACCCATTTTTGCGTCACCAACACTTTTTTAAGATATAAAAGTGGCACAAATTGTTGTATATAATTTATAGGCATACTTGGTTGGACCAACCGGCGAAATCAGTCTTCCTGAATTGAAAGAGCAAGAACAAGTCTCTCCATTTTTAGGGGAGTAGAGCACTCACACATATCAATGGAATAAAGACTTTTCGAGAAATTTAAATGTTAGATTTTAGTACGTATTAAACCAAAAGAAAAAAAATGCAATTCTTCCGAACCCATCAATGAATAGCTAGAAAACCTTTTTTCTTTATTTATGATATTTTATGTGCTTCAGTGTTTTTTTATTTGGTTGTACAACATGATTTCAGGCTGATAATAAAAAATCTACAAAAAAGTCTTCGGGTAGATTTGGAATGTGAATAGATACTGTTAAATCTTTGTTTGGAAGTAAAGTTTGTTTACGTTTGTTGTATTTTAAAATATAAAGTTTAGGGGAATAAAGTTTAAAGAGTTATTTGTTTATTTTTTAAAGCTATAATAAAACTTGTAAATTTATAAATTTACACTTAACTTCATATAATTTATTTAAAATTAAAAACCACTAAAGTTTTATTAATCACCTCCTCTTTTTTCAAGTTTTTTTTTCCACAAATTTGACACATATAATTTTATGTGTTTTTCTCCATTATATTTCTCTACAAATTTTTTTCAATTTTGACTAAATTGATTCAAATTTGACTTTTTATTGACCAATCAGATCACACGATTTTGCCTACGTAGCAAAATCAAGCGTTTTGATTTGTCTATTTTTTTATGAAGATCCACTAAAGTTGAAGGTAACTTGATAGGTGACCAATCACAATTAAGATAGTGGGTTCCTGAATTTCACTAAAAGAAAAACTTTTATACATTTATCTAAATTGTATTTAGTCAACATGACCTATCAAGTTACCTTATATCTTGATATATTTTTTTTCTATAAGATGTTATTCTCACCTAAATCCACCTAACTACCACAAAACAAACGAAAAAACAATATTTAAAAAAAAAACAGGTGGAAGGAAGGAAGCATTGAAAACGAATTCAAAGACCTTCAATGGCTGGCTGGCTGGCTCGCCATTAATGCCCTTTAATGCACCCTCACCCACTTCTCTAAAACCCTAACCACCACCACCTTCCCACACACCTTCCCACAAAATGTCCATCATAACAAACCACCATGTCACCACCACCACCACCACAACCACAATCCACCACTCACTACTACCTCACTAACCTCGGCCTCGGTTACGCCCTCGCCATCGCCTTCGGCTTCATCGTCCTCTTCTCCTCCCTCCTCCTCGCTTCCTACATCTGCTTCCGTCACCGTTACCGTTACAACCGTCGTAACGGTAATCCTAATCCTAACGGCCATAACGATGGAGGTGTGATATTGCCTAGTATTATATTCGTTGACGAAACTAATGAAGAAGGTGAGAGTAACTGTGTGGTAGGGCTTGATGAAAGTGTAATTAATTCGTATCCGAAATTTGCGTATTCTGTTAAAGGAGGAAGTGTTGTTGTTGATAGTTGTTGTGCGATTTGTTTGTGTGAATATAAGGAAAATGAAATGATGAGGATGTTGCCTGATTGTAAACACTCTTTTCATTTGATGTGTGTTGACGCGTGGTTGAGGCTGAATGCGAGTTGTCCCGTTTGTCGAAACTCGCCTCTTCCCACCCCGTTGAGTACTCCGTTGGCGGAGGTTGTTCCGCTTTCGCAGTATTCTGATGGGAGGAGAAGGAGGTGAGGGTTGGATCTAGGATTTTAAGGATTGGTTGTGTAGGTTTAGGGTTATGATTTAATGGACTTTAAGGATTGTTTTAGCTTATGAGATTTGAATTTGATTGTTTTTTTCCAGTTTTTATATGATTAATAACAAATTTTAGTATCATACAATCTCTGCATATATTTTTAGTAATGTTTCTTGTTGATCGTGTGTTGAAATATTATGCTTTGGATTTGGCAATTTTGGATTGTCCTAATGGATCTCATATATTTCTTGTGTTGATTGATTGTTTTGTTTACGCTTATATGTGGTCTTATGAGCTTATTTGATTTCGGCTTATTTTGAGACGTTTGGGCTTATATAAGCTTATTATATCATAACAAGCTCATATAAGCTTTAAGTCTCAAAGTAAGCCGGAAAGTCCATGCTCATGAAATTTAAGCCAAAATCAAATAAGCTCATAAGCCCACATATAAGCTTAAGTATGAAGTTTTTCATCTCAGAATCGTGTTTTGCATAGTAAAGTTAGGATTCTAGCTTTTGATAAAATCTGTTCAGATATTTGATTATGTTACTAAAACCTGTTGATTGAATAGATCGCAAGTGGAAATGTTCATGAAGTCATGTGATTTTGGAAAAGGTTGAGCTTTTTGTTTTTCATGAATTAATCATGATCCTTGACCAACTTTTCTATTTCCTTTGGTTCAACGAAGATCCATCAACAATGTTTCTGCTACTGTTTCATTCAAAAGTGAAAAGTCTCATCTCTTTTTCAACAACCAGTAAATTTGTGTGAATGACTTTACCTCATGATGCTTGTGTAATATGTATCTTTTTGGTTCTTTAGATTTTCATCTTGTAGTTTGTGAGAGACAGAAGTGAAGAATGATCGCTAGAAGCGAGCTTCATTCATATGCTAACAACTACATGCACTAATTTTCTGTCTTTCTTGGTTAGTCTCGTATATGTGAGAAGTCGTGAAATTTACAACTGGTATCTTGTATTTTGGGCAGAAATTCTGTCATTTGCGATTAAAGATATCTAAACAGTTTTAAAGATTGTTTGTATCCGCGTTATCGCTTGTTAATATCTTCTTATACTAGTCTTCTCCGAATAAAGTTAACTAGGGGGTGTTTGGATGCACGTTTTCAGTGTGAGTATCAGAAAGTTAAAAAAATCAGATAATTGAAGTGCTTAAAGACTCAAAGTTAAGTAATACAGAGTATACAGAAGTTGCAGCGCATCCAAACACTCAATTAGAACAAGAATCTCGAGATTAAATTTAAATTTACCTAGGATTGTGAGCGTATGCAAATTGTTGAGTTATGTAAAAACATATGAATTTTTTGTTCGACCTGTTATTATATTTCCATTTAAAGTTTCAGAAGTTGATGCTAAGAAACGCATCCATTGTCAACACTTCGAAAACTGAGGACTTTTTGTGCATCAGGTCGCGCGTTTCTTGTGTAAGGTGAGAACTTCCTTTATTTAAGCATAAAACCATGAGTTTGTTTCATTTTATATTGCTAAATTTGTCATCACCTGTGCTTCATTTTCTGCTTCGTGCTTCACAATGCAGCTACAGAATTCATCGCTGCATTTGTTTATGAAAGACTTTAATGGTTGCGTACACTATTGTAAAACATTGTTTAATTGATTTTGATCCATCTGTCAAACCAATTCTTTATTGCTTAGATTTAAGAACTCGAATACAAGCATAGAACTTTGAATCTGATTCGAATTAATTATTAAACTATTGCTTATTATAATCACCCATAAGTTCAAGAATCGAAAGATTCCTATCTGAAATTCTACGAAAAGCTAAGATTTTTATTAAATTCGTAAACTTTATCCAACAGTTAAGCTACTTAAAGCGAGTCAACGTGCAGAACCCCTTATCTAGCTAGTTTTTAAGTGCCAACTGAATTGTGACACTTAAGTTTGGGTGATTATTGGCATTTAGGAGTAGAGTAGGAGTTGTATGATATTGAATTGTTTTCGATGATTTGACGGATGGGGAAAATGAAGTTAGGTTTATCGAGAGGAGTTCCGAGGTTTGTTTTCATTATAGGTCTTTTATCAATTATTTGTGTTATTTTCTTAAAATTCTATTCTTTGAAGCCTTTTCTTATTTCGGATACAAAATGCATATATGATACTAAGCCACAAGTTAGGGTTAATCCTCAAATCGATATATTAGAGACTGTTATCAAGAGAATCGAACATGAAATCATTGATATTAGAGATTCCCAAAAGAATTCCCCTTATGCATTGAGATACGGCTCATTTCTTGCAGACATTTTAGGTCTTATCGAGTCTGCAAAATCAGGTGATATAGAAAACGAGGTTGCTAATCCACCCGAGTCTAACACGAGCTCAAACGGGTCACAATCTGTTCTTATCTCACCAGATTTCTTCTTAACAGAAGAAATCCGGAAATATGTTCGAATAAAACCGAACAGATTAGGAAAACAAAACTTCATGGGAGCAAACGGGACGTTTACAAGCATAGGTCATGCTTGTTTCTCGATGAAAGAAGAACTCGAAGAATATATGAATTATGATGTGGGTGAGATATGTAACGATGATTGGAGGTTAGCTCAACGGCTAATGGTTCACGGCTGCGATCCGTTACCAAGAAGACGATGCATCTCTCGGGGCCCACAGTATTACACTAAACCATTACCAATCCCCGAGTCCATTTGGAGTCTTCCCGATGATAAAAATGTTCGTTGGAGTCAATACAGATGTAAAAACTTTGCTTGTTTAGCCAACAACAAGACGGGCAAAGGTTTTTTCAAATGCGCAGATTGTTTCAATCTAACTCTTCACGAAATGCCCAGATGGGTCGTACCCGCTCACCCGGACTTGTCCTCGAACTCGACTCCTGATTTCCTGATCACGGAAGTTCTTGATTTGAAACCTGGTGAGATACGCATAGGGTTAGATTTTAGTGTGGGGACGGCTACTTTTGCTGCTAGAATGAGAGAGCATAATGTGACAATCGTCTCGGCTACTCTTAATCTCGGGGCACCTTTTAGTGAAATGATTGCGCTTCGGGGACTTGTACCTCTCTACATGACGATAAATCAACGACTCCCGTTTTTTGACAACACGTTGGATATCATCCACACGACAAGGTTTCTCGACGGGTGGATCGATTTCGTGCTGTTAGATTTTGTACTTTATGATTGGGACAGAGTACTTAGGCCTGGAGGTTTATTATGGATTGATAGTTTCTTTTGTTTAAAGGAGGATTTAGATGACTATTTGGATGGTTTTAGGATGTTAAGATACAAAAAACACAAATGGGTTGTTGTACCAAAAGTTGATAAAGATGACGACAGAGAAGTCTTCTTTTCTGCTGTTTTGGAGAAGCCTTCTCGGCCTTTCTAACGATCAAAGTATAAGTCTAGACGAGTGACGTACAAGTGGTAACGTGTGATTTACGATTTGTAAGAGCAGTACAGAAACTGATATGTCAGCTTTTCTTTTACCCTTGTCTGATTATTTATGGTCAAGTATAAGTTTATATTTGATTCTACGAGATGCTATAGATTCTGGCTTTGGCATCACCTGTAATTTTGATCCAACAACAACATCATCAATAGCCATCATGGTATAGCAAATTAGTGTTTGGGGTTCAATACTATACGATTTTTTTGCTTTCATTGTCAGTGACTGACCAAAGAAAAATGTTGCATCTCAGTGGAAACTATCATTGTAAATTTGTAACAGACACATTTGATGTTCAAGCACGATACATGTGCATATTTTCAAAAGTCTTGATTGATCCTGCGTCGTGGTTAAGATGTCTTATATTCTCTCGATTGCAAGCAGTTAAACTGATTATCCGAGTCTACTTCAAGTGTTTGCTTTTTTCTCTCTTTTTTGAGAGTTGTATCCAATGACTTTATCTGGTTTAAGTATGTGTGATGGTGAGTTCAAACCCCGTAGATTAATTTAAAAGTCGAAAACCATGGTTACTAAAAAATAAGTTGATAAATCGAGTTTGACTCGTCTAGTCATATCTTGAGGTCCGTTCTACTACAATAATACAAGTATACACACAGCAGCCTGTGATCATTTTTTTACTTTCATTCTACACGAATGTCATTTACCTTTTCATTAAATATATGTAGTCATTTTGAATTTTTGATAGGACCATCTCACACTTTCATAAGTCAATAACTTTGATATATATTAAGTTTTACAAGGTACAAAGGACCTATTAAGTTTGCATTACTTTGATATATTTCAGCATTTTAGGGATTGTAAAGCTAAAATTGAACAGACATGTTTTCCAACGTTTTGTTTGTTTGTTAACAGACTTTGATTTTGAATCTGATTTGTATATTTGAATTTAAATATAATTGAAATAGATTCCCAAGATTTCTCTTACATAGGCGGGTCCCCCGACCTCCCAGAGGCTTCCGAGAAAGCTATTTCAGCCTTCCGGACAGTTAAGTTCCCATCCGTCGAGGCCTCATTTTACCTGCCCGGAACTGATTGGTTGCTTGTTGTGACAGCCAAGGTCTGAACATTGTCCCACTTCCCTCATCGGGTTCCTCACCGAAGTGAGTTAAGAAGCCGCGCGTGACTTCTTCACCGGTCATCCAAACTCACCGTGAGTTTTCAAGTCTTTCGGTAAGCCACTCACATAGGTGAGATTCAAATTTGTGAGCCCCTAATTTTTTTATCCGTTGCAAACATTAAAAAAAACTTTTTTAAAAAACTCTCATTTTTTATCTATAAATACCCACTACTTCACCTATTTTTATATACAACTCTCCCAATTTATATACAATCTCTCTAAACTTCACACTCTCAATTTTATTTTCAAAAAAATGTCTCATCAAAACATTCCCCGACTCAGCAAACGTCAACCAAGAAACTCCAACCGAAGCAATCTGCTGACACCCGAGGGCACCTTTAGACTCGAAAACCCATCATCGAACCCGAACTTATTACAACCACAATCATACTATCACCAACCTAACCCAAACCAACCATGCCGAAACTCGGCACGGGCACCGGAACAATACGGGTTTCACGGTTTCGGGTCACACCCAAACGTGTTTCAGGATTACTCGTCACAACCAAGCTCATTCCCATTTAGCCACCAAGACTACGTCTCACAAACCCAAATGGGTGGTTCGTCATCACAACAACATACAGATCCAGCCATGTCTCCGATTAATGCATTTCCGGTCAAAGAGTTGTAATCGCCTCAATTTCCGGACTCTTTTCAAGAAAACACCGGTTATTGGCAAGAACCTAATCCTCACGAATCTCTGGTTGAATAAGTCCCGACCTCACCACCGAAGAAGAAGAAGCCGACTAGAAATCTCCAAAAGAGGATGATTCAAAGCGATGATGCACCCCAGCAGATTGCGTGGACAACCGAGGAAGAAATTGCGTTGGCTAAAGGTTGGGTTGCCATTTCTGAAAACAGCAAGTATGGTAACGCCACTACTAGAAAAACTGCCAATAGAAATGGCCAGTTTTCGTTGCAAAATAGCCCAAATTCGTTGCTAAGTGGTGTTAGCAACGACATTAGCAACGTATCGTGGTAGTTGATATATCGCCCGTTGCTAAATCAGAATTCGTTGCTAACTGACTCAAGTTGTTGCTAAATAGCAACGATTTTTCAAGTCATTGCTAAATTGTTTGACCAACATCAGTCGTTGCTAATTCACCAAAATAGTAACAAACTAAGGTTGTTGCTAATTTATAGATTTGCAACTAATAACATACGTTGTTGTTTTATGAGAAATAGCAACGAATTACACTGTTGTTAAATTTATTTCACACTAAATAAAATAAAATAATTTATATAATTATAAAAACTTGTTGTATAAGAAAATCCCAATACAAATATACACAATTCATCAACCATATTTTCCATTATAAATCATCAAACATACAACTAATGTTTGGAAGTCTTAACTACATGGTAAGAAGGTATAACAATCCCACATAAAAAAAAACTAGACAAGGTGCTTCAAACTATCTTCAAAGACGAGATCCAACCTCTGTATATTTGATTTGGATTTCATTACCCAAATGACATCTACAAACCGATCTACAAGAAGTGAAGATGCCAACCACACTAGGAATTCTTCAGTAGAGGCTTGGGCATCCAATCCTTATGGTAGCCGATGATGAACCATTTTAACACATCAAGTTGATGTTAGTACCTCACAAAACCATCAGCAAACATGTGAAGAAAGAACCACAAAGTGTTAGATACATAAAACCATTATCAGATTTTATGTAGCAACTATAAAGACAAGAAACATATAAATCGATACAGAGACAATGTTTCCATTTCAAGAAACTAGACAAAGTGCAAAGCTTTGGTACCTGGTCACCGGAGTCATGTACCTACCAAACAATAGACAAGTTTAGTCATGAGCAGTCATGAATGCTATGTCAATATGGATGGTTCAGGTAGGTTGGATAATGGCTCATAACAAGGGTGTGAAATTTAAAGACTTATAACATGATAAAGTCTTGGCAAACAAAAGAACACTATGAAGTGTGCTTTCAGTTGTAACTGAGAAATTCAATGTACTCGCTTGCCATCAAAAGTATCAAATCACTGATAATGAATTTGTAAATACCTGGAGTATTAAGTAGTTGAATGTTGGGCTAATGGCGTGTAAATGTATCATAGTTGTCACTTGTTCCTTTTATATGTATCAAACAAAAAAAGTTGCTTTTATGTACCTTAAACTTTGTTTTATAACATTACATGTGTTGAGTTTTACCTTCACTACCGGTAACCTGTTTCTTTGATTAAATTTTTCCTTTTTTTATCTACATGGCACATCCACGTGGATAATACCATCCAACTGTTCTTCCTACCTCTTTCAAACACACAACTATACACATAATCCTCACCCCACCTAATTTTGTACCTTAATCGCCTTTTTTAGATTTCCTTTACCTCATCCCCACTGTTATTCCCCTTTTACATTCAACAAAAAACCATGGAACCCTAATTTTTAAATTGTCAAATTGATTTTCGTTTTCTAATTTTGGGCAAACAAAAAGGTATAATTAAGTTTAATTTATGTTTGTTTACCCCGTTTGTCAATAGTATATTAATTATATATGTATTTCGTATAATTTTTTTACCCAAAAATCAAATATAGGGTTTGATAAAACTTATTTTGATTTATACAGGTTCTGATGGACCCACCAGATGATGTTAATATGCCTGATTTAGGTGCTGAGAATGATGATGAGCTAGGTGATGAGATAGGTGAAACTGTGGATAATGGGGATGTTGTTCAAATAGGTAAAGAGGAAGAATTTATTATTGCAGAGATAGGTGATGAGATAGTTGCTGATATAGGTGCAACTTTGGATAACGAGGATGTTGTTCAAAAATATATAGAGGAAGAAGTTATTGCTAAAAAACACTTGATAAGGGCAAGGGTGTAATGAGTTCAGATAAGGGCGATGGTGTAAGGAAGAAAAGAATGTCAAGGCCAAGAGGTAATGGTATTTCTATTAGAGAAAATAAGGATCCATCATGTGGTAGTGATAGTGACAGTGATTCACAAACAGACCAAGAAAATCAAATGTATATGTCTGGTGATAGTGAAAGTGAAGAATCTTTGAAGTCATTTGATTATCTAAGTGAAGGAGAGGCTGAGGTTATTGAACTTAGGAAAAGAATGACTCAATTTAGAAGTGGTGGTGCTGAAGGTGAAGAGGAAGTTGAAGGCAGTGATAATGACCAAAATGATTCCTTTGATGATGAAGGTTTTATAACACCAAAAAGGATGTTTGATATAGGTATTAGTGACACCGTCAAAGAACATGAACAAGATATGAATGCCTTGATGAGGAGAATAAAAGGAAAGGGATGTGAATTAAAAGATCCTTTTACAATGGTAGATAAAACTATGAAATATCCAATTTATGATGAAGCTACACACTGGAAATTAAAGAAACCAAAGGTTAGTTTTTTTACTTTTATTTATAAATCGTCTGATTATTATATATGTACACAATGTAGCCGACTAGTTTATCATGTTTCCCTTTGAACAGTTGGGAGAAAAGTTTGTTAATGTGGATCAATTTAAGGAATGTGAATGTTTACGTACTAATGCAGATGGCAATTTAGGAATTAGCTGTGGTATGCGACGAAGTCTTCAAAAGATAGATTACATTGCTAAATGTGGGCTGATAGAAAAGAATTGTGAAAAGATGGGGGTAAAGCTAAACGAAACATTTAAAAATTCAAATTACTACACGGAAACGGCTAACTTATTGAACGGAAATTCTCGAGTTGTCACAGTAGATGTCTGTTTGTCCATGGAGATGTTATGGGAAAATGTTGAAGGGTGTCAACTCATTTCAGGCAATCTCTTTAAAAGATGAGCATACTTGTATAAGGAATTACAACTATGGTACACTTATCAACTACAAGTGGTTAGGCAAACACTTTGGAGATAAGATAAGGGCCAATCCACATATTAGACTACTTGACATAGCTGATTTGGTAATGAAAAATACAACTGTATTGTAAGTCCAAACCAGTGTACTAGAGCAAAGTCATATGCTTTAAGTAAGGGTGAGTCTAGCTTACAGGATCATTATGGTTTGTTACGCTTTTACGCTAAAGAAATTGCAGATTTAAATGTAGGTTCCATTGTTAAAGTTGGCGTGACTGTTAACCCTGATGAAAAGACTTATTTTGATAGATTTTATGTTTGCTTAAAAGGCTTAAAAGAGGGTTGGAAGTTAGGGTGTAGAAAGATCATAGCACTAGATGGGTGTTTTTTTTAAAAACCAAACTGTGGTGAAATACTAACGGCAGTTGGCAGAGATGGAAACAATCAAATATACCCTGTAACATGGGCTATTGTGACTGTGGAAAATAAAGATAATTAGAGCTGGTATCTTTTTTTGCTTGGAGATGATTTAGACTTACCAACTGGATGTGGTTTGACACTAATCTCTGATCAGCACAAGGTATTCACTATTTAACATTTCTAATTTTCAAATTTATAACATCTTTCCCACTTTTAGAAGTAACCTTGATGAAAAACATTTTTGTAGGGTTTAATTGAAGCCGTTAAAGAAGTTATGCCATATGCAAAGCATAGGCAGTGCGTACGTCACATATATGAGGGCTTTCGCAAGCAATATAGTGGAGTGGAGTTAATACAGTTATTTTGGGCAGCATCTAAAGCATCTTACCCTTAGTTTTTTAACAAGATCATGGAAAAGATAAAAAAGCCAATCCAAAAGCCCATGAATACTTGTCTAAAAAAGATCCCAAGTCTTGGTCTAAAGCTTTTTTCCGTGAAGGTGCTAACTGTGAAGCTATGGAAAATAGGTTCAGTGAGTGCTTCAATGCAGTATTAGTGAGTGTTAGGCATAAACCCATCATCACAATGTTAGAGTCAATGAGAGTTTTTCTTATGGAGAGGATGCATACTATGAGACTTATTATGGAAAAATGGACTGGTGAAGTTTGTCCTAAAATACAATCCATTTTGGAACACACAAAAGATCAGCAAAGGTAATTCATACTTTATTATATATAATGATTCATGTTTATTGTTGTGGCTAATTTAAATTACATTATGCAGGTTTTGGCATGTAATTCCTGTTGGTGAAAGCAAGTTTGAAGTTAGAAAAGTGTATGATGCTTTTACAGTGGATGAGGTTGCAAACACATGCTCTTTAGAATGTGGCAGATTTTAGGTTTGCCCTGTGTTCATGTTGTGGCTTGTATATTTAAGTTAAATAAGATGGTTGATCCATATGTCCCTGAATGCTTTAAGATAGAAATGTTTAAACAAGCATATACTCAATTTATGAAGCCAGTAGAAGGAATTACATTTTAGCCAGACTGTAGTCGCTTATCTAGGATTTTAGGACCTTTACCCAAGAAGATGTCGGGTAGACCTAAAAAGAAAAGAATTAGGGCAAGTCATGAAATCCAGTCTACTACTAAGATCTCTAGGTCTGGGCTAGAAATGACATGTCACAATTGTTGGCAAAAAGGTCATAACAAACACCCAAAGTCAAAGGGAAGGTTGGTAGACCAAAAAAGACAATACCAACTGAAACACAAATTTAGTTGATGATGAGGATTTGCCAAGGTTTGTGAACAACTCCATAAACGAGTTTTATAAGGCTCCTTCTAAGAATTATATGTTTTTAATGATGGTGTCAAGATAAATTTAGGAAGGAATTGGAATACAAATAAAAGGGGTGGAAAATCAGGAGGCACTTGTTTTGTTAAGATGAGAGGAGGCAAGAGTAGTAGGGGTAGACTTGTACCAACAGAGAGATTGGGTAGGATAGGGGGATGGTTAGGATTGGATGCTGCAACTTCAGACCTCATAGACCCCACAGAGGATAGACAACCATTTCAGAGGTCACAAGTGGCCACAAACTTTAACATAATGGATGCAGGGACACAACAGTCTCAAATAGATGGTGTGCAAGCAAGATTGAAATCAAATGCAGGAATATCTCATGGTCTTAAAAAGACACTTGGAGTTAAACTGACAAGGGGAAAACATTCAAGGAGTGCATTTATTGGGAGCACATCATCATCACCGCGTGTTGCAAGACAGACAATCATTGAACCAGCAACTCAAGAATAACCTAATACTCAAGAACCACCACCTGCACAACCACAAGTTAGGAGAAGACAGCAAGCACATCCGCCACCAAGAGAAAAAAGTCAAAGGATTCTGCTCAGGAAAGTATCTCAAAAAATTACAGGTCGTGGTTCATCAATTGACAATGAGATTGTCATTGAGTGAAAAGTGTAAGAAAGAGTGATGCACAGATTTTGGTTACATGTATTTTGTACAGAAAATAATTATTAGTAGTTATATGAATGTTTAAAATTGTAACATTAGGAAAGTGTAGCAGTGAATGCCACTTTCAAGCCCTATTTTGTTCATAGAAGGGCTATGTTATCCTGTTAAATGTTCTGGATGTAACAAACTTACACAGTGTTGCACTTAGAGCCACTTCTATGCGCTATTTTGTACATGGGAGGGCATAAGATATGTTGTTATGAAAGCACATCTAATGGATGTTTATGTATAAAAATTGTCTTTGTGTATTTGTGTGTACTAATTTCCAATGAAATGTAGAGTTACTATCCTATTCGGATAAAGTAATGATTGAGTTGGCATTGATTTTGTGCTACTATACTAATTTATTAGCATTATGTGAGTTTTGACAGATTTGCCTGTTTGTGTCTAATATTCTGAGTCTGATTTCAGTGAGTTTGACAGAGTGTTCGGCAGTAAGTTTGGTGCAGGATTAGGAGTATATGTGGTCAGATTTCATGTCTGCTGCAAATGGGTATATTCTGTATGTTACAAGTTTATGGCTGCTGCAAGTCCCTACAAATGGTCTCTTTTCAAAGTTTATATTGGTGCTGTGTGTTTGGCCTTGTGGTATTGTTATTCGTGGGTGGGTACCAGGTCAATGGAATACTTGTTCTTTTGTTGGCCTGGTGCTTTCTTGAATTCTTTTGGCTACATTTTGTCTTATTTTTGTGGAATTTGCGAGAAACACATTAGTGAGACTTAAGAGTTATGTTAGCCAAGGCTAAACCTTGTAAATTGTAAGATCCTAAGTTTGTAATCATTGATCTTTAGACTTGCATGTATTTACATTTAGGGCCAAACGTTAAAAAGGCTCTTTTTGCATCAGATTAGTGTACTCACTGAGTTCTGGACTACTCTTTAGTGCTCTTTATTTATCTCCTTGCATCATATTCGTGTGGGCGTAGCTGTAGTTCTCTGCCGAACTTGTAAGAAATTCATAAATGACACTTGTAACCTGTAATCCTTAAAATTATAAGTTTATAACTTTGTAACCTGTTTAGGCTGAGAAAAATGGGATAGATCAGAGGTAATCTTTTTTCTTCATCATCTCTAGTCTGCATTTGCATAAAGTTATTTATGTAAGGTCTGAACTAGAGGTAGCAATTTGGGTGGTCCGGTAATGGGTTTCGGCTGAAACGAATCATTTTAATTTGCACGAACGTGGACCGGGTCAGATTGATCAACCAACATCTTTCCTTCCACAAGTATGTTTTTTTGAATTATCAGTGCATAATTATGATCATAAAACATATTTATAGTTAACACGATTTAGGAAGGTGTATGCAATACTATGCATTACGCAATAACACGCTTTCAAACCGTGTGGCTGGTTCCCCTTCTTACTAGTTTTTGAATTCTTACTTTTGACCCGTTTAACGTAATTTAAGCCCAAATGACCCCATTTTTAGGTAGATAGATCAATATATCCACCTCTACCCGAAACCAGGTAACTTGTATCATGTGATGTTGCTGGTAGGTTAAGCTCGCTCTGTCAACTTTTATAGTCCAGTGACCATTAGGAACTATATTGAGGTTCATGAAAAGCCAATATAAATGGATTACCTTATAAGATCGTAGACTGTTAAGTCTGCTAAACCTTATGAGGAGTGTTATTCAGTATTAGTTGATTCTTCTTCTTGTGGTGCAGGTCTATTTCCATGACATACCAGATGAAAATCAAAACTTCATATTGTAATTATGAGGTTTTAGCTAATCACCAGAAACTCATTATATTCGAAGGTTTTTTGTGTGGTTATTCTTCAAAAAGAAAATCAAAACTTCATATTCTAGTTATGAGGTTTTTTTAGATAACTGATCTTAATTGTAATGGATAAAAAAGTGGTTGTGGGTCGGGTCTGTTTAAACCGGCGAATCTATTCTCGACCTATTACCAAACCAACCCACTTTGCCACTTCTGAAAACATAGTAGCAGAAAATTTGATTTAAATTTATAGTGTGTGTTGTTATAACCTAATTTGGGATTTTATGATAAGGAAGAAAGGATATGCCTGCAACAGTTATAATATATAGGTGGCAAAAATTATTACTTATTTAGCTGATGACTTGTCTACGCTGGCATAACCGATTGTGAAGGTAAAACTCAACACATGTAATGTCATAAAACAAATTTTAAGGTACATAGAAGCAACTTTTTTTGTTTGATACATATAAAAGGAACAGGTGATAAATATGATACATTTACACGCCATTAGCCCCTGAATGTTTGTCCACTCACTTTGTGACATCATATACATATTACGGAGTATAAGACTATTAAGCAAAATGACGAAAAAAACCTTATTAGTATTTACATGTTGAAGAAAACTCATTTCACACAAAAGATGAACTAGAGAGAGAAAGTTGAGAGAGAAAGTAAAAAGGAAAAATAAGAATGGTTGATTAAACTATGTGAAAATACAAAGAAAACCAACACCCTCTCCATGTGTAGAGAGGGTATTTATACTACTATCTAGGTTGGTTATGGGTTTGTCCATGGGCTTTTCCTAACTAGCCTATCTAGTTTCCAAATATTGTTATACGAGCTATCTATCGATATCTATGAAGTAACCGAGACTTTACTAGGAATTTTGTATTCCTAACAATCTCCCCCTAAGGGAGGTCACTTCATGTTACAAAAACTTAAACCAAGCATACTATGAAGGTCTTCGTTCTTGTGCTCGCAGACTTCTTTTTACTTTTCATTTTCTTGTGAATATGGCGTAGTGATCATAGACTTTAGGCTTGAGCTTGTTCCTTTATCTTGACTTGTATGTGAGAATGTGATCTTGAGCATCTTGAGATCATCAACCAAGCATAATCTCTTCGCCATCTTAATGAACTTTGCCATCTTGTAAAACTTGTGACTTTGGACCGACATGCTCATACCTTTCTTGATTTGTTGACTTGAAAAGCTTTAATGTTGCATCTTTCTTGAAATTCTTTAACTTTAACACTTCGTCACTTCGAGAAAGACGTTCGGTATCAGAGTGACTGAAACTTCTTTGAAATTCTTTGACTTTAATACTTCGTCACTTCAAGAAAGACGTACGGTATCAGAGTAGCGGAAGTCTTGAAACATGTACTTGAGCTTTCATGATGTCTTTATGTTTTGTCGGTCGGGTATGAGCATGTGGTTATGAATCTTGTGAGCCAGCTGGAATCAGGTACCTTCACCACCATCTTTAAGTATCCTGCATTAAAACAGTTAGCAATAAAGCGGGGGGACGAATATGGCTTTGTCATTCGCCCGTGTTTGGTTGGAATAACCTTCGAATCCGTGAGGATCGACCTGTGATCAGGTAGATTCAATTTAAGAAGAATCTCCTTGACAGGATTTCCAGCTGAAGTATAGAATCTTTCTAACACATATGTATTAGATTCATCAAACTCAGCATGTTCTCATTACCGGAACGTCTCAAAGCAGACAGCACGATAAGAGTGAACCAGTGAGTTACTGTCTCACCGATTGAAATAGAAAAATCGATTTGAAAATCACTCGACGTGTCACTTGCTAAAGTGGTTTTGTGACACATCGAGAGTGTTGATCATTTCAAAAATTCGTCATCAATCGTCAATTCATAACCTGGAACAAGTTTGATTCTTATAGAATCGCACCATCGTTTCTTTCCAGTTGTCACAAGTTTGATTCGTATAGAATCGCACAAGTCACCTACCATGAGCTTGTTTGATGTTGGCTCAAGCAGGATTTCCATCTTCATTGTGAATGAAATCACTCGGATGTTCTGGCAAAATCACAAGGATAATGCGTAGGACTCTTAGTATATATCTTGTTATTCACATTGTGTGATTTAGCAAGCTTAATTTGACAAGTGTCCTAATGAGATTTATGGATGATCTCTTTTGGCTCTAGACTCAATAGTGCACTTTGATTTTAGTGATCGGAGGCTGGAGCAGACTGCCACCTTTTCAATATCAACTAACTCGGAGTGAGAAAGTCGATAGAAATGCGTGTAATCTCTGTGAGAAATGAAACAAGAGTCTTTTGAGAGACCTTGAGTGGCTAGGGAGGGTTGTGCATAGCGTCACTGGGTCCATGACAGTCTTCAATGTCAGACAACACCTTAGTGTTTCCGACAGTTTATGTATTGACCCGGTTTCTGCCTAAGTGTATGGAGGGCTTCTTTCTTTACACCCTTTATCCTTACATTTCTTTTTCATTCTTCAACCCCTTCAATGCTTATCATACTTCACTAAAACTAACACCTTCGTTGGCGTTTGTTGTTCCAGTGTAAGTCCATCTCAGTCGGTATTATGTTCCCTTTTTCTTATACTTTTCTTTTTATCATACTAAGGACTTATTCACTAAACTAGTGGATATCCATGGGTAAATTCCCGTACGATTCTGGCTAGATAATGGGATTTTGAATTCTTATTCCTAACACCTTTAGATCTCCAACTAATTTAAGATAACATGGCTATGTCTTTTGGGTATTCCATCACATCCTTCTAAACCTCATTGACAAAATTTCAAGTGTTTGATAGTAAATATCAAAAAGATTTTACTACTTTGATAGTTTTTCAGTTCACTAAAAGCTCCCCCTTAACATGTGCATCGTAATCGTAGTACATGTTAAGTGTAGAGTACCTTGAGTCCATTTTATATGATCACATTTCGATACAAGTTAGATTCAGTTTAATCACATTTTCTCCCCTTATCCAAAATGTTAATCCCTTGATATTTTGGATATCAATTGATTAAACGTCCGGGGACAAAATGTTACAGAATAACTTATAGGAACATTTTAATGCTCCCCCTCAAATTATGAGGGATATGTAAGACAGTGCTGAGTACAATAATTTGAAATTTTTGAATTTACTAAGAAATTCTTGAAAATTTTGTACTCGAGCACTCCTTATTATCACCATAAGTCTGCACTACATATATATTCACAAGATTATTATGTACGAGGTTTGACCTTATAAAGATGAGGACAACATATGATAAATCATATGGTCCTTTATAGCAGCCGAAGGTCTCCCCCGTACGGTCTCCCACCAACAAATTTTTCCAGACTTCTCATTATCCTCCTCGACTTGAGCTGTTTGTCAATCGCCTGAATCATAGCTGCTGCTCGTTCCTTGTCACTCTG